>JADDOH010000242.1:0-105581 GCA_016648135.1 Agrypnia vestita | reverse complement strand
ATATTTAATTCACAAAGACCAATCATGAGAGTTGTTCGAAATTGAGATGACGTATTTTAAGGCTACACAGAGTTTTTTTTTTAATTATGAAAATAAAGTGTTACAAAATGCAGACTGTTTTAATTGAATGTCATCTCCACTTAGTGTAGAGCAGCAACTAGTATTGATCCGTCTTTATATCTTTAGGTACTAGAATTTGAGGTTGCTCATGAAGTTAAATTCGTGTTTTTTTTCCAAATAAAATAAATCATTGATCAAATTTTCATTTTTTTCATTAAGAAAAAAACATTCGTAATAATCTACGAATTTTTATTTGGATTAATGTTTCCTTTCATTTAATAAAACATTCACGTCTATTATGCTATAGATAAATTATTATACTTCATGCAATATTCCAATAAATTAAGGATTTAGAATAGTCACCATTCTAATGAAATAAATTGAAACGTCTTTTTATATCCATTTTATTATAGTCAATGTAGATACCGTACTTCAATTTTTACTAACACAAATTTATTCTGTGAAGACAATATTGAAAGTATTGTCAAATGCATTTGCATAGGTACCCAACTACATACGTATTTTCTTTTATATATGTGCTAATCGAACTGTATTTCATCATTATTGCAACATACACATAATATATAATATTTATCTACCATTGTATTCAATTTTTTTTCTCTATCTGCATTTTCTACTTATATCTGCAATATCTTAGAATCTTAGAAATTAATTAATTTGATGTAGGATTTTTACCTCATTTTATTGTAAAGCTGCTCATCTTGACACAGATTAATTCTGGTGAGATAAGTAGCGCAATTCCTCGCAAAACATGTTGTTCTCGACGGGAATTATCAGGAATCCAGGGATAAGAATTACGGGAATAGGGGAAGGATGAAACATGGGGATGTGGAGGAATAATTTTGGAAAAAATGGACTGTAATTTTTGAGGATAAAGGAACATAAATGAAATAACCGAACTCACCACTAAGAGAATGTTCCTTCTCCAAGTCTGGTTCACTATGATGTTCGATAAATTCGGCGATTCACTTCACAAATCTTCCAATGTGAACAATTAAAACACAAACTATTGCGAAAGAACAATTCTTTCGAAAGGTTAGTATGATAGTCAACTCGATAGGTAATTGATAAAATAACGATGTACGCTCAACAATAGAAATATTTTGACTGTAAGAATATAGTAAGATGAAGGAGGGAGATGAAAAGGGTTGTGATGTATAATGCTAGATAGTGTACCAAGAATAAAAAAGACTAGAAACGCAAATACTGAACACATATATTTTAGTTCAGGATAAAAAATAAATACAATAAATAAATTAAATAGTTCTTCTGAACAAAGGTCATGTATTTTTCCATTGCGCTTTGCTTACAATACACGCCTAAATTTTCATAATTTATAAAAATTATACAAGATATTTATGCTCATTTAATATAGTTTATTACTTATCTTAATTAATTTTGTAATGAGTATTGCTGTTAAAAGGAATAATAAACTTACAATCTCAATGACTTATAATCCAAATGTTTTATTTATTTATTTAACGCCCATATGAGCTTTTACAAAATATACAATAAAAAAAATGTAGTTAAAACGATTCAAGTACAAATACTTAATTAATTTATACATGTGTAATATATTTTTTTATACACATTACTGCTTTGTACTTTATATTTTCTCTCACTCATATTTTATTGCAGATACTTTCACTGCTTATACATGTACTTTATATTTATATATTTTATTGCTTATACTTACCTGATATTGTTGTACGTATATACTTCTTGAATTTTATGTTATAATATTTTTTATGGAACACGTGCTAGGAATTTATAATTTTATGTCTTATATATACTGCTAATACCTGATATATTTTATATTATAACTTTCTATATTATAACATTTTTATGTAAAAGCCTTTTATGAGCGTAAACAAATAAACAAACAAACAAGGTTACAGTTACAAGTAAAAATTACAAAAGACAGATGGTTATAGAGATTACAGTACATTAAGATGATAAAGTACAAATAAAGAACAGGATAAAGTACATATAATAGATTTGAGTAAATTGAAAACAGAAGTGAAAAATAGAAGTTTAAACAGGAAGAAGAAAAATAAAAAATTATTTATCCATTACCATTTAGTTGAGACGTAAATATTTTTTTCAATTTAGTCCTATATTATTATCACGCAGTTATACTATCAGTAAGTATGTCAACCACCTCTGCATGTTCATTCCCTAATGATTGTAATCTGGGGATTACGGAGTTTGCTAATGCATTGATTCTGACATTTCCTCTAAAATAGAATAATGCACTTTGTCTTGATGACCTCGATGGTGCATATAATTCGATCAGACTAACAATCTGGGGGCAATCAATCATGTTATTTATGATCCTATACAGAAATATTAGGTCAGTCACGGTACGTCTCACAGACAAGTTTAATATTTGCAGACGACTGAGGATTATTATATTTTTACGATGAGATTATTATAATATTTTTATATTTATTACCTGTCTGCAGTAAACATTGGATCCGTTTTGCTGAAGACTGACATTCAAATTGGCAACAAAGCAATACGTTTCTGTATCTTTAAAAGCTTAATGTTGTTGACAACTTGGAGAGAAAATACATCTCGTTTAGAGGTAAATGCCAAATTCTGAGGTCAGCCTGTAGAATGTTGATTATTCCTTTATTTATTGGAATATTGCATATTATGTTATGGACGTTAATGTTTTATTATACGAAAGGAAACATTTATCAAAATAAAAATCAGTAAATTATTATGAATGTTTATAAAATGTTTTTTTTTCTCAATAAAAAAATTAATTTTATCATGATTCAATTAATTCAGCTGCATAAAGGGATGTTAAACCATTCAACCAGAATATTAAGTTTAGCGAATATGGTTTTGTGGTGGTAAGGTCTCTCCTCCACAATACCGAAAAATGCATCGGAATCAATGTTTAATAAACTATTGCAAACGCACCATTTTAAAAATCATTTCAATATTTTGTCATTTTCTATACATGTGTAGATTCAAGCAATTTTTAAAAATGCCCTAGAGATTATTCCTGTTTCATCATCATAATGACAGCTTTAATATTTTATTAAAATAATAAATTGTCAGTCAGTAAAATGGCGGTATTGATAGAGCCTACTCATCTGAAAAATTCATCACTCGGTACAATAACTTGTTAAATATATTGAGAGATGAGAAGGAAAAATATGTTGAGAATGGATAAGCTCTACCAGTTTAATGAGTATTCCCAAACCTGCAGTGCTCATTTTAATCCTGGCTTATTTGGACCCCTACGCGGTCATTTTTATTTTAAATTCTTAAAAAATATTCTAATAAATTCGTTATTTATTCTCCAATCCCGCCACTGAAACAACAGCTTATTTATTTTAAAACAAAGCATTTAAAGTAAGGTTTTATGTTAACCCACGGTAAAGAATTTTAAGTTCAATTCTGTGCGGTATAAATAATGAAGACAGATTATCTAAGGCTTACTAATGTACAAAAGGCAGCCAAGCAGATAATTCATAATATTATATAGAATCATCTTATTTTGTAGCTTGTACGTATATAAAATAATGGTTATTTCATTTTTCGAAACAGTGAATGATTATTATTTATTAATGGTCTACTCGAGAAGTGAAATTATTTTTTTTTTCCTCCATTTTAAAAAAAATTACGAATACAATATTTATCTATATTAAGTACGTGTACATCTGAAATACATATTTTAATGCGGATCATATTGTTTTTACGAATGTGTATATATTTCAGTTATTTTCATTGCTTTTTTGATCTATACAGTGTATCACACTACATACTTGTATACATTTGTCAGGGGTTGTCTAAACTTTAAACGTCTAGAAAATATTTTTATGTTTTTGACTTATCTTTATCATTAATTTCGTACTATCTTTTTTTAAAACGTTGGATATTCCTCGTATGGAACTGTTTACATTTATTAGTTTTAATTAAATAAGTTTGTATCAACCATCAGTAGTAACTCTATATCTACCGGTTTCGATACCACTGTATCATCATCGGGATGGACGCAAACTAACTACCCATTACTTGTTCTAGCAAACAAATCATTTTTTGAACGTGGGCGTGGCTATAGTTACGGTGGGGGTAATTGTGAAGTGGACGCCAAAATGGGGATAACAACCACCATAACTAGCCACGCCTCAGTTCAAAAATTGATTTGTTTGCTAAAATAAGTAATGGATAGTTAATTTGCGTCCGTCCTGATGACGATACAGTGATATCGAAACCATTAAACGTTACTATTTAGTGGTAATTACAAAGTTGTTTAATTAAAATTAAAAAATATGTCCAACCACAAAGTTAGCCTATAAATATAAGAAATATTTTTACATTTATAAGCTTAAATAGGTCACATAATAACACAACACAAAAACACATATTAACAAGTATTATAACTTTTTTGCAAAAATATAAATTTTTTAAATTGATAAAAATGTGTTTTTTTCTGTTAGATGTCGGAAAAGAATATAATGGATTAAAAGAAACAGTCCCTGTTTGTAGAAAGAAATAAAAGATTTCCGCTTTTACAATAAACTTGTATTAGAAGTATTTAAAAATGAACTTCTAATTACAAAAAAAAATGTAAACACTTAATTTTTATAAAAAAATATTCGATTTGATACTATTCTTAATTCTTTTAATAATCGTCTAATAATGATAAAAACATACAAAATAACTTAAATCCCTTTCTAAAAGCGAGTGGATAATTGAAACAGAAAAATTAAATTTTCTCATAATTTATTTTTACATCAGCACCTTTCGCCTCTGAATTTATTCAAATTATTTATGAAATTTCCTTTGCCTGGAAAACTGAATACAGTCTCTCAAGACTGTTTTGTTTCATTTGCACACGTCCCAATTAAAGGTATTTTTTCTTCACTCGCACACACAGTAGGAACTACTTTTAAAGCTCGCTAGAAACTTTTTGGTTCACCCGCATGTGTATAGCATCAGGTCGGATGAATTTAATAAAACTTGGCGAGGATGACGTCAGAGATGTGGACCCGATCCGAGAAAATGACGAGAATTAAGAGTAGAGTCACGTGTGGAACTATTGACACACAAGATTAGAGGAATAGGGTCATCAGCATTCTTGTCAGGTTTGGTTGTAAAGCCGCTGCTTTTTCGTAATAATTATTTGATAATTATTCCACAAAAGTTTTGGGTTCATTAATATCATTAAGACTCCGTACAAATTAGAAAATCCTTACCACAAATAAAATTTACGGGTGTAACAAAATGATATTTACAAGTAATTTTTTCAGTACTCTTTATAAGGTATAGTAAAAGAAAGACAATCAAATAAGTACATAAATGTTCTCAGGTTTTCACGGCCGTTCAGAATCTTGTGCATAGTTTTCTGGGATATTCTGCCCTGTTATGTGACCTCTCTGGCCGACGCACATTTTTTCGTTGTGTTGATGTTTACGTGTTTCAACACCAATACAAGGAAACACGGCCTAGTACGCACGGCTTATACATACCTACTAATTCGATTGTCTTTCTTAAATGGAAAGAGGTCCACATTTTTGATTTTTTACCCATTTAATTGGCAATTTATTAGTAAGTACATATATAAATCTTTAATTAATTAAAAATTATTATTTATTGTGTTACATTTTTGGTGTGTTATTGAAGTATCAATCATCATTCATAAGTAATGTAATATTTAAAGTATATATTGTTAAGTGATTATTGGAAAGATAGGAAAATTTTGTTCAAATTAATGATATGATTTTTTTATTAAAAAACATTCTAAATTTATATGTTACCTAAAATAGTTTTATATGGACAACCACTAAATTAAACTTATATTTTCAACTGATCTCTTTTTTCTGCCTTTTTAATAAAATCAAAATCATATTCACATAAGATAAAAATTTAGATTTTTTTCAATATTTGTTTCCTTTGTTTGTAATATATATATGTACATATATGTATATGCCAAACTGCACATAAGTTTTACTGCAGTTCCATAACAAGTTTTTAAAAAATCATTGTTTGGTCCAACATAAAATTTTAGTAAGTAAAAGTTTATATATAAAAAACGTACGTCACTATTTGATTCCGGGCCTTTAATTTTAATATTAAAAAGAAAATACTTTGTATAAAACCACTAAGTACTAAATTATCAACATATTTTGGGGCAAATGGTTCCCTCATTGGGATATAACGTATACTAAATGTCTATGAATATTTGGGAGTTAAATAATTAATGTGAAAACACATTTAAAAAAAACTATTAACAAAAAGTTTGGATTTGTTTATTTATAATATTTAATTTTCTATTAACACTTTTTATTATTTCTAATTTACATATCTCATTGTAATCCTTTCTTTTTTTGTTTAGATTTTCAATTTTTAGTGTACCTACGTTGTATCCTGGTGAAAGGACCATCGGCCCCAAAACACGTTGATTATTTAATAAGTACCTACCTGTTGGTTTTATAAGTGTTTTATTTTTATTAATATAATATAAATAATATTTTAGACAGGGTTTTTTTGCTGTTATTAAAATTTTAATTTGCACATCATTTATTCATTAAAGTACTTAGACAAAACAGACATGTAAGAATAATAAATTGATTTACTAAAGGGATAAAATGCCACACTTTCTGTTTTAGCAAAAACTTTCGCCTAGTTCTTATACAACTTTTCTTTATATGGGATCTGTTTACGCCAGATTTTTCGTGGAAAAAGAAGCATTTAGCTAAAAATATCGATGATTCAAATACATATGTACACTAGAAATATAATTATTATGGAAAATATTTTAACAATACCTTGAAAACTCCATGAAATCTTTAAGATTTATTTTTTATCTACCTGCTTGACGTGAAAATGTGGGATAATCTTTAGAGATTTATTTTTGAGGAGCTATTTGGAAACATGACACGAACCAGACCAAGGGCATGATCTCATATTTTGACAGCTGATGTCGTTTGGCACGTGTGCTTTATTTTTTACTTTATAAAACCTCGAATATACCTCAAATTCGAGAAAAATGTACATTTATATCGGAATAAAAGTCGAAAAGATTCCACATTTTAAAATATTCAGACATGGTTTACATTTTCTATGTTGATAGAAAAGCGTTGTTCATATTTGATCACTGATATTTGTAATGCAGGGTCGAATTGTGTGAGAACAAACTTTTCAAATGGATTTATTGAAAAATTAGTCCTTTTTAAATTTAAAAAAAATGGCATTCTTTTTGTAATTTTTTTAAATGAATTTAATTTCAAATTTTTTATATTGATTACTTTCAGTGCTCTTTTTAAATGACATTGAAATGAATATTGCCCTGAATAGGTAGTACAACTCAAATCAAATTTATCCATGAAAACATGGTTATGGTTATGGTATCAAACAAAAAGATTTTTTTCACGTGGCGTGTTTATTCCCCTGAGGTAAGATAAGAGAAAGATAGGCATTAAAAATCATATTGGTGACAAAATTTAATTCCTCAACACCTTCATTTTTCTGACTAAGCTGATTTTGGTACTGTTCCACTTTATATTATATTACAATTATAATATACACTCATAAATGTAAATGCTGTGGTCCTTACATGACGAGTGTATGATGAATATAGTTAAATAATGATTGATGACACCAATGACGTAAAATCTGTGTACTGTATACACCAGTAAATATTATTTAGATAGATTTTTCGAGTAGTTTTATTACGATAGCTGTTGAAAGTGAACAAGTTTATCTCATGTCAATCTCGGAGCACTGTTTGGACATGTTTAAACTCAATCCGAAAGAGCTTCCACAGCGTTTAGTGATTGTTGACGAAACACAAATCCATCAATACACGTCATCAATGAAAAAACAGTCAAAACAGTGGACTTCACCTAGAAAATCTGCTCCAAAAATAGGAAAATGGTTTCATCGACCGGAAAAATTATGACCACTGTTTTTTTGGAATTCGTGAGGCAATGTCCACCGACTAATGATTTAAAGAAGAAGATCATGTGGAGGTTCTTTGCTCATTTATTGGGCCAATTCTTTGCTGAATTGATAAGGTCACATTTGGCGAAGAAAAAGTGTTTTTCAACCATGACAACGCTCCAGCTTACTCGTGCGCAATCACCACAGCAAAATCGCTTGAATTACATTAGGAATTGCTTCCTCATCTTCTCTACATTCTAAATTTGCGATTGCTCTCAAGTAATTAATTTTTGATCGAAACATGAAAAAATTCATTGACAAATAGTAGTTTACGTCAAACAAAAAAGTCATCAACTACAAAGAATCCTATTTTGTTGATTTAACAAATTCATTCATCAAAAAAAAATTCACAAAAAACACTAAGAAAAATTTTGAGTGCAGAATTTTTTTGTTTCTACTTAATAATTAAGTCTTTTTTTCTCTTTGTTTTATTTTTTAACATGCCTATGTTTTTCTATTAATAATTAAGTTTCTTTTTCTTTTGTTTAAATTTTTTATTCTTTCTTTCTAAATAATTTTTAATATGCCTTAGTTTAATTCATAAATATTTACCATTACTAACATATATCTAAATGTGGAGACCTGTAATTGGCCATCTATATTATATCAATGCTTCTTTGTTGTGCTGTTGGTCTTCCATGATCATTAAATAAATAAATTTTAAAAAAACTATTTTTTGAACGCAATACGTTTAATTAAATGTATTGAACTAAAATAAAACGTATTTGCGAAATAAATATAATCGTACAATATTTCGAAAATGCGGTCTCTTCGAAATTTCCCCACTCTATGCTAAAACTCATGAATAGAGTGGGAGTTGCTTTTTTTATTTATTAAGATTCCAAATTTAAATCCATATACATATATATATATTTTTAACTGGAATTTTTGGAATCGCCACTCAACTAGCTCTTGGGCACATTCCTGAGTGTGAGTGTAATTTTGTAGCTGTGTAACAGTTATTTTAACCCATTAAACGCCGCTACCAGTTCTCGTTGTTCGATTTTCATGAAATTTGAGAATATATTCTAAAACTATACCTTTAAGAAAATTTCGTCAAAAAAGTATGGAAAAATCTTTTAATTTGGAAAATTTGAGGTGTTGCATTTTCGCAACGTCAGCGTAATAGGGGGGTAAAAGATGAAGGTATGAAACAAAACATGTACTGTTTTTCGGACATTTATTTCTCAAGATTTTTAAACACTATTAAGAAAAATATGTATTTGCTTAATAACTAAACATATTACTAACTTATGGGGATAAAACGTAAACTGGATATATAAAGCTATTGACCAAACAATAAAAACAAATAAAGGTATTTATGTGATTTTAGTGATTCTATTTTCCTTTGTGGTAGGTTTCATGAGATTTATGATGTAACACGACATTGCATAGTTCACTTATAAAATATGTTTGAGAATGACACACCCTGCATCTTTTTCTCTTTTGATTTCTTTTCAAAAAATGTTGAGTGCCTGGATTTGAACCTGATGATGTTGAAAATCTAGATGGTCTTCCTATGCACAATAAGTTTGCTTATGATAATTTCATAAATGTGGTTACCATTTGTCTTTTAAAATTTAAAAGGCACACATTGTCTTCAGGATTAACCATTTGATAGAGTTTCCATGAATTACATACTGCCACATCACAGAAGTTTGTAAATACGGTCCACCACCACTTTTTACCGCGAACTCTTATTCATGAAAAAAATGGTCTAACTTTATATAATTTGTCGGACATATCAATACACGAGTTATCTGCTAAACGTAAATTACTTTTAATAATATGATAATTTGTCTACTCATACACGACCTTACAAATAGATTTGCAATATCTTCATCTAGAGACATTTCATTTCTTACATTTAGTAGACAGTACATTTCTTCACTTGGCAATCTGTGATAGCCAGTATATAATAAAAATCCTATAAATTTTCTTACGTTTTCCATTGTCAATGATGTGGAAGCCTTATTTTTAGAATGAGCCTAAACAATTGATTGTTGTAAAATGAGGTTCGTTATTAAAAAACAATTAAAAAAACTCTGTACAGGATTTGACCGCTAATTGGTCTTTCACTTCTCTTATTTTGATATTTTCATTATTAATTGGCTCTTGTGAAAAACTAGGCTGTGATTTGGACCATTGTATTTTCTTTGGCATGTTGAAGTTCGCTCACCAACCTTTTTGAATGTACTTACAAGGTTCCTGCTGTATCCTTGAGTACATGGTTATATATATATCGTCTTCGTGTAAATCATTATCATCAAAATCCTCTTCGTCGATAAGTTCGTAAACTTCAGGAGGTAAAAGAACTATATATGGAATGTCTTCTTCTTCATTACTATCAGCATTCCAGTTCTTTGCAATAAAATCAACAGCGTGTTGTGCGGTAAAAAAATTCATTTTTATTCATCCTAAGGCAAAAAATCATGATATTAAAATTCGTTGATGGCATTCGTGCGTAAAATATTGGAATGGATTTTACCCCCATATTTCGCTGACGTTGCACTGACGCAACGGCCAAATAATTCGTATTATATTTGCACTTTATAAGTTTTTTATTATTACAAAAACTATTCATTATTAAATTACTTACAATTCTTTTTAAGAAAATGATAAAAAAATATTAAAATATTTTGCAATATCTTAAAAATAAATAGCATTCAAAAACAGCTTACCTGAGTGTCGCGTCGTGTCCTTTTTCGAAGACCTCTGTATTGTAACTTAATATAATATATTTATACCTGAAGCTATTTAAGGGTATAATAAGACCTCAGCAATACACACCTTAGCTAATTACGGAAATTCCTTACCAAATTCTCAGAATATGACCTGTTCAAATAACCGTTGCGCTGCCGCAACGTCAGCGAAAAATGGGTTAAATTATATTTCAGATATGAAAAGTATAATAACAAATAAAAATATGAAGTAAATATGTACATCATATTTTCTCTATATTCTCGCCATAATAATTTTTTTTTTTAATAATTATCTCGTTTTTATATTATTATATTTAATTATCATATTATAAATCACGTTCTCTTCACTAACTACTTATAATTTATCATTTTGCTCTTGCTAAAGCCTTTGAGATCATTGCTCACTGCAGTGGAAATCATTTGGCACCATTACTCCACACTTCTAGCTCTCCGTTGGTGGATGCCTGCCCTCTTCCTATTTCTGACAAATTATTCTTAATGATCACATTTATACTGTACTAATCTGCCTTCTACAGCGCCCTTATAATCTTTTACCTCGCCAGGCATCGCGTGTTTTTGTATACATTTTGCAGGTAAGGAAATCAAGACATAGATATAAAATATGATTTAGTGCATTTTTATGCATAGATAAACGTTTTGCCCGAATTCAGAGTCAAAACTTGTTATTTTGTACTTATAATTACGCTTTTAAGGCGTACCAACTTTAAACCATCTAAGTAATTATTCTGAATCGCGATCTAGAGTAAACAATGAATCAAAAATAAAATTATTTTGTAGATTTTTTTGTAGCATTATATAACGTTATTTTGGGTGTAGTTGACTGAAATATTCTGCTCTGTATATTTGACCTTTCTCGCCAACGTTTCGGATTCCTTTGCAGGGTCCACCATCCGGGCTGATAGTCCCTGCAATGGGATCCGAAACGCCAGCCAGAGAGGTCAGATAAAGATGAAAAATATTCCAGAAAAGTACACACAGAAGATTCTGAACGGCCGTAAAAACGTGAGAATATTTTTATCAAATTATCTTATTTGTACAAAGGGTAAGTATTAAAAAATTTTTTTTTCACATAAGTCATTATTTTAATTTTCTTCCTTTCCAGGCCGAGTGAGGCTGTTGTATTTTCATAATGCATCATAAAGTCGCAGAATATAACACACTTGCTTATAGGTAGCCTTAATTTAAGACTGTATTAAAAATATGAATAACCAAAAACATTACATGTCACAATTGCCACCAATACTTTTAACACCGAGTTATTAACAATCAATTCATTTGAATAGTTTTGAAGAGGTTTCCTTATAAAAGCCTCTTCTCTAGGTATCATCCGTCCTTCTTGAAGCCCTTAAGATGCATAATTTGCTCACTACACTCATTTGCTTCAGCATTCGTAACACATATTTATTATCTATGCACCATTGAGTCACAATCTCATACTTTTCAACTATTATTATTATTATCAGATACCTACATTTATGATACTCTGATCTTACAATATTACTGACGAAAATAACCGGTACATAGTATATTTTTTATAAATCTATTTAACTGCACTATTATATTATTATGTTATGTTTGAATAATATTTGTTATTTTTCTATAAAAAAAATTACTGTTTGAGAAACATCAATCAGTATTTGATTAATATTTCAACAATAAATAATTTATAGAACATTATATCAAAGGATGAAATTTCGCTTTAATGTAAGACCTAAGTTGTTTTTATTTTGTATTAAATTTATTACTTTCATCATGAAATATTTAATAACTTTTATTTTTATGTTTGATTTTTTATATTTAGATTGCATTAATAATGTTATGATATTTGTATTTAAAATATATTTTTAAAGGTGCCATTCTATTTCAATAAAATTAAAATTTAAATAATTAGAACATTACAATATCGCATTTTTTTTTTTAAATATGCCAATTTTTATTAAAAGAAAAATTGATAATTAATGGAAAAATGTACCAGATACAATATTAGTTAGAACATTTAACTTTTTAAAGGGGAAAAAGTAAGATGACCAGTTCTTATAATCTTAGAGTCCATTACTACTACAGTTAAGATTAAAAAAATAATTTTATATCAGTAATCTGTCAAAAAAATAAAGTCATCGCTCGGACATTATATTGCAGACACAACTATGACTAAATTATTTATAATCCTATACACTAGCAGCCTAATGACATTCGTTAGTTAATTGAAGGGTCATGTGTTTTAATTTTTTTATTTTTTTTTATTTAAAAAGTAATGGAAACCTAAGAGGTTTATGGGTAACATTTTTACATGATTCAGTATAAGAAAATATAATAATATAATTTAGAAAGGTAATTTTTTTATAGTTGGCCGAGTTTTAATATTTTTGTCACATCTGTTTTGAATTTGTCAGTGGTCAATTGTTTGGTCTGTTGTGGCAGGTCATTGTATAGTTTTAGTCCGTTGCAAATTATTGTCGGGATTGTCCTGTTTTTGTTTTGGCGTGTGTTATGTCATAGTTTTGAGCCATTCTAGTGTTGTGTTGGTGTTTTTAGTGTATTTTGTGTAATTTTATATCTTCGTCTTGTATTTCGCCAATTGCTAGTCTGTGAATGATTTTAAGTGTTTCGATTTTTGTAATGTTTTCGATGTTTAATTGTTGTGTTATACGGTATACAGTTTCAGTTGGTGTCCGGTATTTCAGATCATAGACCATTTTTAATATTTTGTTTTGCTGTCGTTGGAGTCTGTTTAGGTTAGTTTTGTTTCCGATTCTCCAGAAGGGTATCAAATATCCTATTCTACTCTTGACGTATGTCTGGTACATCAGAATTTTTATGGTCTTTAGTGTGATTTCATGTATTTTGTGGAATAGGCTGGTCAGTTTTGTCAGTGAGTCAATTACTTTGTCTATTTGAAAGGTCAATTTGAGATGTCTGTCTATGTTGAGTCCTAAGTATTTAGTATTTTCTAGTTCAGTAAGTGTTTCATTATGTATTTTTATGTCCATTTTATGCGTTTTCCGTTTGACCTCAAAGTTCATGTAGTTACATTTTTGAGCGTTTAAGGTTAGTATATTTCTTTTTGTCTATTCAGTTAATATGTCTATGTCTTTGTTGATTTGTTTTGTGGTTTCTATGTCATTATTGTTTTCGTAAAATATTCTGAGGTCGTCCGCATAGAGTATTATTTTGCCTCTAATATTTAGCTGCTCCAGGTCATTTATGTATATTATATAGAGTAATGGTCCTAGGATTGATCCCTGTGGGACACCATACCTGACATTCATATATGTACTTGTGGTTTCGTGTAGTGTGGTGTATTGCTTTCTGTCTTTTAGGTAGCTGTCGAAAATGTTTATGACGTTGCCAGTGATTACGATTTTGATAATTTGTTAAACGATAAAAAATAATTCTGTGTATCTAAGTGATTTGTTTTAATTTATTTCTAATAATTCAATTTATTTATTCGTTAATATTGATTATTAAGGTGGTATTTTATGAAAATTGATTAAACACAATATCAAAATTCGAAAATAATATCTAGAGTTTAGAATCATGATCAGCGAGTCAAATTTTATATTCAATGCAAAACGAAAAATGTTTTAGCGAATTATATATAGAATTATATTTTACTAATATTTGCTCCCTATTGCCTACTTTGCTTCACATTCATGATGTAAATATAATATTGTATGTATGTATGTATGTAAATATAATTGTTGTGTGTATAAAAAAATGCGTTGTGAATGTTCTGTTATTTTACATGTTTTTTTGCGAGGGACAGTTTCAATTGTCAGCCTAGAGAAAAGGGCAAATATTTTTAAGAATGTCATATGCAAGAGATGTGGATGAAAAATATTTTCAACATTTTTTCTCTGCCCGAATTTTCATTTTTGTTGACTTATACAACTTTTGAGTGACGAGAGACTTTTCCGAGATGCTTCAAAATATTTTCTGACTGAAATAGATTTTTCGTTGTCAAGTATTGTTCAGAAACAACTCAGTTCAGGGCTGCCATAAATTATTCAAATCCACGAAAAAATCATGTTTTACCAGAGGTGTTTTTCAAAAATTATTTTTTATTCGGCACACACTCGGCGTGGAGCCTCTACAGCTACATATAGAAAAATCTCAAATAAGGTGGTTTGGACATGTGCTAAGAATGCCAGAGGAATGAATACCAAGAAGAATCATCTTGCTGATCTCGGAAGGAAAACGGCCGACGGATCGCCCCAGAATAAACTGGGAGAATATGAAAATAGAATGGGTCGGGACTGGTTTACCCGTGCGGAAGCAGCGTAAGACAGGGGAACATGGAAACACCAAGAGGATGAAGATGATGACGATGACCATTTTTTATTGCTCAATCTACTGTCTTATAATTTAATCCATTGTTGAAATTTAAATAAAATTCATTTTGGGGGAGATGCAATTTTAGTTTAGTATGTGTCGTTAAAAACCGCAATACTTATTTATATCAGAACAATATTAAAATTGTGATTTATTATCTGTATGTCACTTATACAGGGGCTAGAGGTATAAAAAACTCATAAAATATTTTTTAATCAATTTAATAACTTTGTATTGACCACTTGTAGTAATTATTATACGGCAACTGATTTTGATACCATTGTATTTTCGTCAGGACGGACGCAAACTAACTGGATATTTGTCAGAACGGATGTATACTAACTGGATCTTTGTCAGAATGGACGCATACTAACTGGATCTTTATCAGGACGGACGCATAATAACTGTGTCTTTGTCAGGACGGATGCATACTAACTGGATCTTTGTCAGGACGGACGCATACTAACTTTTTTTTTAGGACGGATGCATACTAACCGGATCTTTATCAGGACGGACGCATAATAACTGTGTCTTTGTCAGGACGGATGCATACTAACTGGATCTTTGTCAGGACGGAAGCATGCTAACATATATTTTTTATCCATAACTTGCTAGTCTAGGTTTCGGCGCACGCTGTGCATTATTTGATATTTGATATTTGATACTTTCTGTAATATGCTCCGTCTGCAGTAGCTTATTCCCCTATATTAGATTATCCCGGTAGATTAATCTTGATAATATCTTAATAGATTATAGCGACAATGTACAGCACCTCTCTAAGCCTCACAAATTCACAACTATTATTCCACGGTGTAATATGTGCGAGCAAATGGAGCCAGTGGTTGTACATTTTAAGCTACCGCTTATAAACCACTTTCTGGAGATCAGATGAACATTCATCTTGCCAGAATGTGAGCTCTTAGTTAATACTGAAAGCGCAACATTTATCAAGTATACAGGGTCCCGTATCTCGACGTCAAGCCAAAATCGGGTGATAGGCCAAGTCATAATAGTAATCAGAAAAATATTTTAAATAAATCTAAGTCATGTTTTGGAGGTGGATGAGCCCTCCGGTTTTGGATAGAGTTGAACACAAAGGTCACCACTCCGTTTGTAGAGTCGGAGATCTCTGCTGCGATTGATGATGTAATAGTTGCGATGGTTTGACAGAATTTATTTGATTACAAAACACAAGTTATAAAAAATACAGTAGTGTACAAAGGTTACAAGTGAAAGCGTGACGTTCGAAGGTATGACAGCGAGGGCTTCCGCTGTATCCGAGAAGCCCCGCTGGAGTGAGATAGTTTCGTTCTGCGGGCGCGTGCTTATATAGTGATTCAGAACAAAGGAATCGGGGGTGTTATGATTTCCTCTTTACTGCCGCGCGTGTGGGTTATCAGTCTTCATGCTCTCTAGCAATTCTCTCCTTTGTACTCGGTCATTGGTCCGGCTTACATCGTCGCCTGTTTGCCTTGCTCAGCGATTTTGTCTCAACCTCTGTATCGAGGGTGATGGCCTGCCGTCTCGATGTCAGCATCTGTGGTAACTCATTACACGGGTATCTGTGTGTATGTGTCTCGGGCCACCACAATGTGTTTTAAAAATTATAAGCATTTAAAAAAAAAAATTCACTCCTGTTGCAACAAATATTTATTTTTCTTCATTTTTTTATTATTATGTAATCCTGAATAATGCTTCTGTAAACTTTTGTCCAAAATTCAAAGCCAACTGCTCCAGCTTGGAAGAAAATGTCACTTTTTGACCAAACCGAATATTCAAAATCAATACTTTGCCCAGTTTTAACTGACTTTTTATTTTATTTTTTTAAATGTTTTTCTATTGTGATTTGGCCTATCACCCGATTTCGGCTTGACGCCGAAATACGGGACACCCTGTATATATAAGGCAATTGATACTGGTGGAGCTTCGATGTATTTCTTCCCCAACTAGTTCCAGGTTGTTTATTACCGAGTGTTGGCACGTGATATTGATCATTTGTGTTGCAGTATAGGGCAATTCCAATGTATCGAGAATACGAATGGGGCAGTAACGCTAATTTAATATAAATGATATTGAGTGAGCGAAGTGTATAGAATATTTTGATTGAATTTTTTTTAAATAGATATGTGATCAAAGAATACGTGCCATCAATATTATTTATTTAATCAAACTAAGCTGAACGCTTGTGCTATGTAAATAGGTCTAACTTACTGTTCTTCTCGAACAGAAAGTGACCTACGGATTGCTAATTGAGAGTTTTAATGACTAAATCATTAAATGGGGAGATAAGTTACTACTAAAAAAAATATTGATAATATTATTTGTATAAATCTACTTATTTAATTGATTCAGTACACCTAGACATTATAAAAGGGTGTCAAAACATTAAAGTTATGTGATTACGCCAGATAATAACAAGCCAAAACCTTTATATATATAAATAAAAGGTTTTTGGATGAATTTACTTGAGCAACTAGAAATAAATAAATATAAAAGGGATCCAAATATTAAACTTTTAAATAATCAACAAAAAATTATCTTCTGTCCACTTCTCAATATCTTTAAAAAATCCAAAATCAAGGACATAAATTAAAATAACATTTATAAATAACACTTGCAGAAAACAAGGAATTTTGATAATTAAGCATAACGTTAACCGAGGCACCTTTAAGGCGATCGTCTAGCAGAATGAGCAAATTTCACCATTTTTTCTCATATCTTCTCTTGCGTTTCTTATTACATTTTTGTAGGAAAATATCTCATTTTTAAATTTAATTATTAGGTTACATATATTTGAAATACGAATATCTTATTCAAATGTCACAAACTAAATTATATAATTGATTAATAAATTACCAAACCTACGATGTTTTTAAAATGAAGAAAATTGCTCCACTTTGTGGGCGTTTTATGAATGAATGGCGTGTTGAGATGTCTTTTTTATTCAATAATATTACGATTATCTTAAATTTATAACAATTATAGAAAAATCTGTTAGTTTATTTACATGCAATTAATGTTTTAAAAAACACTGTTTTTTAAATTATTTTTTTTGTGTGTTTTTTTCAATACTTTTTAAATAGTTTATTACTTTTTTCTTTAATAAATTAAAAGAATAGACATTATTATTTTAAATTTAATACAAAAAAAAAAATCAAAAAATTATTTTCGATTTCAGATTTTAGCTATTTAATCAAGGCACTGCGTATTGCATCATCAATACGTCGCGTCTTGATTATATATCTAAAATTAGGAATATCGACAAAGATTTTGTTTTTTTTTGTTTTAATTGTAAAATTATTATATCTATTCTTTTGACTATTGAAGTAAAAAAGTTTTCAACCATGTAAAAAGATTTGAAAAAAATCCACAAAAAAATAAAATATTTTTAAAAAACAGTATTTTTTAAAACATAAATTGCATGTAAACAAACTAACAGATTGTTTGTGTACTAAAATTAAGGCAAACCATGCAAGTGTGTCAAGGCAAAGGGGTTGGTGAGAGGAGGAGGGGAGGGGGGGGGGGTCGTAGGTGTTAATTAGGGAATGTCATCTGAAGGGGATGGAATCTTAAGTGGAGAAATATTCAATAGTGGGTTGTGCACAAATTTTGTCTGGTTATTTATTATATTTGAATTAATATTAACACTTTCTTAATTTCGAGTATTTCTAATTTATTTATTTGTCGTAACTTATAACTAATATGTAAAAATGTTGAACCTGTATTTATATTAAATGTATGGTCATATTCTATTAAATATTTTGTAAAATTCGACTCAACATTGCTAGTCAAAGCTTTGATGTGTGCTTTAATTATTTTTTTATTCAAGAATAAATCTTTATTTTATCTATTTTTTTATTCTAGACTGCTATGTTACATTCATGTCGGATCGTTTGGTTTGTCATATACGTGGTCTCTGTGTATCCAAAGTTTCGTGTGGACTATTTTTAATCTACGATTTTATTTATATTATAATAAATTGAGAGATCTTCGTTGTTGATACAATTTTTTTGCAGCCCTGGTGTAAAATATTTTTGTCTGTATTTGAATTTGAACGGAGTATTCAAATTCTCCGAATAGTTTAAACACGTTTATACTAGTAGGGTTCAAAAATCTATGCAGAAACTTTTCTCGTGTTTGCGATCATTGACACGTGTCGAATGCAGTATTTATCCATGTTTTTCTTTAAAAGCTTTAACGCCAGTGGAGAAATCAATATTTGTATTTGAAATTTACTTTCATCTTTCAAGAATAAGAGACGGACAAGACAAACACATTTCTGTCCTTTTTGTGATTGATTACCTCGTTTAATAATCTCTTCAACAGAAAATTAAATTTTATTAATTTTTAAATTTCCGTCAAATATCTTTTTTTTTAATCATAAAATACATTTAAACGTGCAATTTATTAATAATTTATCTAGGTTATGTAAAAATTGCGTAGCTAAGAAAGTGTTAAAGGAAGAATTAACATTCATTTAATAACAGAATTTTAGTAAACTTAACCAACTACCACTACCAGATTTACGGTCTACCGGTTTCGAGACGTACCCGTCTCTTCGTCAGGATCAACACTACTACATTGACAACACGATACACCCCAACAATAGTAAAACTATCACCAATATTGATCACATGCGTGTTAATCTTGTCAGAGACAAGCATGCACTGAACAATTCCCGTAAATCGAAACCGTAAATCTGGTAATGGTTTTTACTAAGTTTACTAACATTCTGTTATTATGTCTAACCACAAAGTTAATGCTTTAAATATTAATAATATTCATTTAATATTTTATCAACATTTATTTTTTTTGACAAATTTACCAAGTAAAAATTTAATCTACAAATATACATAAAAAATTAAAATTTTCTTTATTTTAGAAGCCTTGATTAGATTTATTATTTTAACAATTTAAAACGATTTAAAACGTGATGTCACGATTATAGTCGCAACCACTTCTTAATCTGCTGTATCTCGACTTCAAGGCCAGACTAGTTAAAAAAATAATCAATTTTTCCTTACCAATCGAATTTACATTATCCGGAAAATAAATCATAAATACATCGACAAAAATATATTTCGAAAAAAAATGTCGGTTTAAGAATGCTTGTTTTCTTCACGAAAAAACTTTGGATCGATTTTTAACCCTTTTCCCGTGGGACAATCGAGCTGAAACTTTGCAACCAGACTCGTGGTAACGATCAAAGAGATCTATCAAATTTTTGTTAAAAAATAATAATAATAATAGTATAATTTTGGATTTTTAGAAATTTTATTGTTTTTTTCAAATTGGAATCATTGCAAAAGTTTTATTACTACCAACGGCGCCGGCAGCCCGATAACGTCACGGAATATTTAAAATTTTACTTAATCCGTCAGTAGGTATAATAGGTACTTCACTACGAATTTCGAAAATTTATGACAATTGGTTCATAGATGACAGCACACTTCGGTTTTTTGGGAAGAAATCAAATAATAAAGAGATATTTTTAGAGATTTTTGACACAGATATTTAATTGTCTAGACATGTTTCATTTTCAGTCAATCAATTATTACATGATGGTTAACTTAATTTACAAAGAAAGGGAGTAAAATAAAAACTCGGTTTTTATCGGTTAGTTTTTTACTTAACATTTTTCCAGTAATTATACCTGCCGTATGATTAGATTTCCAGAAAAATCAACAAAACTTGTAGTTTTTTGTATTTTTTAGAAATTTATTATTTTTATTTTATAATGTAAATATTAACGCATCGTTGTATACAGTAAATACGTAGACTTTAATTAGGAAATTTCGGAGCTGTAATTGATCGAGGTATTTAATTACTATTCTGTGTGTTCTATGTTAATGTTAGATTTAAATAGTTTGAGCTGTGGCCGTTGAAACTATAAATTGAATTCTTAGGATCCATTATTCAAGTTTATACGAATTATTTTACGGTTGAATTCATATTTCAAATTATTCAGAGATTCACGAAATTTTCGTTGAATACTATTTGTTGTTCGTATTATTGTAAAATGTATAAAATCTTCTGTGTCTCTCCATGCGTCACACTGAAAATATCACGAACATAGTAAAATTGTTGCATTTTGTTGGAATGTGTAGGTAGTGAAATTCCTTTGATTGTGATATATATTTGTTCTGAAGGTTCGTTTTTCAAAAAGAAAACTGCGTTCTATAAATATGCATATCTGTAAATAATTGTAGGTCTCATTGTAATAAATAATTAAAGAATAAGTTATTTTAGAGAAGACAATATTTCGAAAGGATTTTAAAAAAATGATACAGTTTTTATATGCACACTGACATTAATAAGATTTTCAATAAAATAAAAGTATGAAATTCCGCAATCGGCCATTCTTTACTGAAACACCGATCAGAGCGAATAACGTCACGCCTAAGAAACTGTTGTCATAGACACAATGCAATGTTTACTTAGGCCTGACGTCACGTGGACGCCATGACACCTGCGGGCGTTTTCGCGCGAAATTAAAAATAGGTAGATGAAAATGCAATTATTTGCTTAAAAACTTAGTTTATTACTGAAATAATGTTTTTTTCGATAATAGTAGTGCATCTACATTATTGGTGATTTCAAAATCTGTCATCATGCCAATTTTATAGTAGTATTCTTGGACAATTTCTAAAAAAACAATGATAAATTTCAACAACACTAATCTGTGACGAAAAGTGAATATTTAAGGCAATGACAAGAAAATCATGTTGTATTTTGAAACAAAATTTAATGAAGTTTTCTTCATTAAATTTTGAATAGAAAATATTTTTAAACAATTAGTAATTGGCAATTATGTAGGTAGTAGGCAATTTTTAAATGATGCTATTCAACAGAATTTAAATAGTATACAAAGATGAACTTAACCCATATTTAGGCAATTCAACAGAGTTTAAATAGTATACAAAGATGAACTCAACCCCATATTTAGGCAAGGAATTGGATCATAGCGGAAGAATTTCTTTCCTCGCTTATGTTTAATACTCATTTACACTGTAGTTTTAGTATTTATTCTTGCATAATTCTATAGCAATAAAAATATTTTTCACATTTAACGTTGCTTTTTATTTTTTTATTTAGTTCCGAACAGAGCCTCTTCAAGTAAAGCGTATTTTTGTAATAAAACGCGACTAACTTACTGAGGCATTTTATTTTTTTAGAGAATTTAGTTTGGCCTTTTCATAATTGTTTCAAAATTTACAAGCGCGAAGTATTTTTTGAACAAGTCAAAATTATGGGCACTAGTAGTGGAACCAGAGTTAGTACAAAGAAAATTAATTAAGTTCATGTCTGTATATTTTGATGATCTGTATGCTATTCATATTTAAAGGATTTAGTTAGATATTTCTTTCTTTTGCTCATGGTGTTAAGTTAAAAAATCAATGATTAAATGGGCCTGTGTTAGGTTTTAAAGACAAGTTTTATTCATAAATTTGCGAGAGTGAACATCAAATGTTTTCAAATGATGATTATGTTTGTGATGAATTTAACCTGCCAACCTATTGCAAGAAATAAGAAATAAAATAATAATTATATCGAATATCTCCAAAAGAACTATTTAAGATTAATTTATTACTTGTGTTGTGAGAGTCACGACTGCGCCACTGACGACAGGACGTCGATTCAAAAAAATAATAATATTATTCGTATTGGAGAAAAGTTTCACTACACCCATGTAGACGCGTAAATAGATGTTGGCTCGTGATAGGCCTGATTTGTCACATGATAGAAATTAACCAATGAGATCTTTGGTGGAGGGGGAAGCTTCTAGAAGGAATTTCCGATGGAAAAAAGTTTATAAGTAGGTGTTGGAGCGTTAACTAGGGAGTTTTTGAAGGGATTTCAACCGTTAGGCCACGCTCGTTTTGTTTGTTTCGCGCGTTTTTTTCGGTATCTGAGATATAATTTCCAAAGCAATTGGTTTCGGTATTTAACAATCAGTTACGAAAGCATCCAAATTCTTCGCTGTTATAGTGTCAAAATGTCAGTATTAAAATATAGGATTATTACAAATGCCTGCGTTTTGACGCATTTTCGAAAGACAAACAAAATTTTATCTGTTATGACGCCATCATACAAGCGTCAATATAGAGCGAAATAATTAACGTCTGGTTTATAGTCGAAATTTAGGGATGCGTTACTTTGTCTTGTGCTTCGATTGTTTTAAAATCATTTTTGAATTTAAATCGGGATCTCATTATTGGAATAAAAACAGTTAGGATTCTTTTAAATGTATTTATAACCATCGAGAGAATGAAGAAGAGATATGTGCCAAATGGGAAGCTGGAGGAACAAGATTCACACTTATGCAGAGTCTGGAGGAAGGGCCTTCTGAGCTACGGATTCAAGCCACTACAAGATTTCAGGATGAGTACCTTTTTAGTCTATATAATAGTATTGTTAAACTGTTTCTAAATGTTCTAAAATTTTTCTAAAGCAAATTTATCTACAGTTAATATCGAAGTAGGCAGTATATTCTTAGGAAAGATACATATTTAATTTCATTAAGCATAATTCAAATCATTTGAAAGAGGATTTAAAATGTAGTCGAATTTGGTTGTTTTGAGATTGCGTCGTTCGACCCCTGGGAGACGTTCAATCATGAGGACAAAAATCCATAATTACGTGCATATTCTCTATATATAAAGAACTGGTTCTAACTAGAGAATTTCAAAAAGTACAGATGGGTCATTCCTCAATGGGGCGAAATTACACCTGTACTTGATTGAAGGAAGTAACTTCTAGGTGAGAGCGCTGTAGTTGCGAAATAGTTAATTCCGACTTGTATGAATATGAGAAGAGACAGTGTTTGACTGAAAGCGGTAACCAATTCATTTTTAGATTCATTATAAATAATGCAGTTAGGATTGAAATAACAAGACTCGTCTTGCGATGGCATCGTTCAGTTTTGGTGGTAGCAAGCATGGAGTATAAAGACCATGATATACGTCCGACAATGGGTTTATAAGTAAGGCTTTATATACCTGAAAAGGAGACTGCCCGAAATAACTCATTAGGTATGACGTTTGGTCCGAAGTCTGTGTTGTTGACCCCCGGAATTAGTTCGGCGTGATTTCTGATGGATCAGTTATACTAGAACAACCAAGAGTTATCCAATATATTTTAGATTCATTATAAATAATACAGTTAGGATTGAAATAATATGACTATGGAGTGGAAAAAGACAAGAACCAATCTATTTTAATCCCATTATACGTAATTCAAATCATTTGAACGCAAGAGAGGGAGCGAATGAAGTGGGTTGATTGTTTTGGGTTTGCCCCGCTTTTTGCCAAGGAGACGTTCAATCATGAGGACAAAAATCCATAATTACGTGCATATTCCCTATATATAAAGAACTAGTTCTAACTAGGGAATTTCAAGAAGTACAGATGGGTCATTCCTCAATGGGGCGAAATTACACCTGTACTTGATTGAAGGAAGAAACTTCTGGGTGAGAGCGCTGTGATTTCGAAATATTTGATTCTGACTTATATGAACGGGAGGGAGAGAAAGTGAATCGGGTTATTAATTATGCGCAACCGATTCAGGATACACCCCTGAATATTGCGATTTCGTTCGGACGTTAAAAAATGCTTCAACGATATTTGAAATAAAGTATTCCCGTTATCTACACGAATTATTTTGCTCAGATAACTCGTTTAATTATTGTATAAATATAGTCACATGGTCATAGGAAGTTGGTGAGGTAGATTTATTCACTACGCTTTGGATATCTATGAATGTATTGACACATGGTTAATATATTCTGTTCACGTGGAATGTTCCATTGGTTAAACATACTTGTCTTCATTCTACGAGGAGGAATTCACATTTTCATTTACCAAGAAATTATCTTTATACTCCACAGAGGATAAATTGCAATAATCAGCTTTAAACTAATAACCAACATTCTTCTAGACGCAAGGACCCCTAAAAAGAATTAGATGCCACTATTAATATCTTCCAACTTAATCTTTTAGACGCAAGTGATCCCTAAAGTTTTGGTATACCTTGGATTTACATTTTCCTCGGAATGCTGACGATTTGTCGAGGCAATGGAACATACTACGTGGCTATATCAAGATTTAGCTTCGGGTTGTTTATCAAGGTAAAGGAAACGCCAGAGAAAATGTATAGAAGGAAGTTTTTCATGGCATTTTAGGGGCGGGACGATGGGGCCCCTTTACGCGGAAACCGAGGATATGTCATTACCCACGGACATCGATCCTCCTTTCCATAGATTCATTTTTAAAAACTTGTTAAATAAATTCCTAACGAGAAAAGTGAAGTTCTGTTAGCGACAGACACCACATACTCGGAAGTAGACCTATTTTCAAATTATTAGACTCTCGGTTTGCAGATAAATACAGTTTCTACCAAGATAACCAATCCAGAGGCGAATCACTGAAACAATCTGATTATGTGTTTTTCTCCAAACTATAAATTGTATATAGAAGCAGCCAACAAAAGTAAGCAAATTTAAAAACAAAATGATATGTAAATGTGCCTTTTCTTTCAGATATTTTACGTTTCTGTTATGGTTAGTTATTCCAGTAAATGTAAACTCTAAACAATAAATTTTATACGTATTGTAGTCAAGTCCGAATTAAAATTATAAGTATATTATTATCTTTGTATGTGTAAATATAGAATTTCCAACACGTTTTCTGAAATATTAGGGTTGCCACGTGCGTCACAATAGAGGGGGAGTTATAGACTAAAGACGATATCACGAGCCAATAACTTAGACGTTTCTATAGTAATTGAGTGAGAGTATAGTGATTTATTTATTTATAAATTAGGAAAAAACGACATCATGAGCCATTTAATAGATAATCTAGTATAGAGAGATATCCTGGTAAACTAGGATAAAAGCCATTAGGTAGTATTTGCATTTAGAATGAAACTTGCGGTAACTTAATAGGATTTTGATATTAATTAAACATCGATAAGAAATTTCAAATATGTTTTAATATACTTTGTAATACACACACAATATGAGTTATTAATTTACAACTATAGTTTCGAGAGGAGCAGTCCCTCTCATCATCAGGTATAGATAATAACTAACTTAAATACATTTTGTATTTAAGTTAGTTATTATCTATACTGATTAGGAGAGGGACTGCTCCTCTCGAAACTATCGTTTTAAATTAATGAGCTCAATGGTTGGTGTATTACAAAGTATATTAAACCTATTTTGAAATTATCATGTTGCACCACGAAGTATCTGCCAAATCTTTCAATGATATCGATAAGAACCATTACGACCGCATCGCGTTCTTACAAAATAATCCTTTCAGTTCATTCAAAACGGATAATTCTAACCTTTTATCTACGTAGAGATACTTATAGGTTATTATCTATTTTATAATGTGTATTTCGGAACAGTACGATCGAGATCAGTAAGAGTATTTTAGGTTGTGTATCTGAATTAGAACTTATATTAGATGGTTTATTAATTTCGGTTAAATTTAAAAAAATTTTAGTTGGTAGCTTCGGTTCGGTGAGCCAAGGCTCAACCACCTTATACACGGTTAGGTCAGGTTTTTCACATGTTAACACTCGATAGACTTCATTTACCGATTATTATAAATTATAAAATTTAATTAAAATTTGTATTAAATATTGATTAAAATATTGAATTTTTCATTAATATTGTGATAAGCAAGTCTAGTCTTTTATTTGGTGGAAATTAATAAACATCAAATTTTTTTTTTCTTCTTCAAATGTAGCAAATTTATTTTGTGGTAACATAATTATAATTAATATAAATTAACTTTGTTTAAAACCACTTATTTATTGAAAAAAATCAACATGTTTCAAAGCCAATGGCTTCTTCATCAGCAGGAAATCTTTTCCTGATGAAGAAGCCATTGGTTTTGAAACATGTTGATTTTTTTCAATAAATAAGTGGTTTTAAACAAAGTTAATTTATATTAATTATCAAATATTTTTGTCAATTATATTTTTAGTTAGCTGTTAACATTTACAAGATTATAATATGAAGACGCATGGGTAGAATTATTTTGTATTTATGTTAGTAAAACTTTTTCAATCAAATTTATTAAATAGTCATGTTGTGTGGTTCTTAAAACAATGTTATCTTTAAAATATTAAATTCACTCTTCTAGTAACACATATTTGAATCTTGCGAACTTAACTCACAAATGTGTAAATTCTCACAAAAGTCCTGGAAAGGTTGTATATTTTGTTAGTTTTAATTTGTAAGCTTGATATAAAAATATCAAACACCCAAAATCGGTTATGAATAGTAGAGGAATTCAAAATTTAATCATTGTAAATGTATCACTAAGAAATGCAAAACACAAACCTTAACATGTAGACTGCTTTGTGCTTCTTAATTATTAAATATAAAATGTACCAAACTATAAAAAAATTATTTTACAACAGCATTTTAATATTTTAAGGACACCTCGGTTGTTGCGTCGGTTGTAATATCAATTTCGATACATTTTCCGTGATCGCAGATTACATGTTTGTTATTCTTCGCTGAATACATAAGAAGTGTTGATCTTGTAAACGAAATAAACACTCTACCGCTCATGATCATTATTCAAGTCACGCGTACACGTACTTATGTACATGAGAGGATTTGTAGAGAAGCGTGAAGGAAATACACATAATATCCCATCGACATATGAATTTGTTCCGGAAATATCGTAGAACGCGTGAATATATGAACTTCTAGGGATTGCGTTCAGTATCTATTAGTTTTCTAGATATTCCTTGCATTCATTTCGTTTATTTCGAATAACCATCATTTATGTATTCGTCGTCTGAGTGGTCAGAGCAGCAAGTTATTCCTGTGTGCACGGATTAGCTTAATTTGAAAATGTTTTGAATATTAATATGACATGAATTCCATGTACCTACGTATGTGTCTGACAAAAAAAAACCAGCGGACCTGAAAAGGGCCTTTTAGAATAACCTGCATAAGTTGGCCCTGATAAACTTTTTACATAAGAAAAAGTGAATTTTATTCTTTGATTATTTCTTTTGTTGTGTACTATAGAATTGTAAGTTGTACTCAAATCATAAGAGTTGTGAGCGCAAGCGCGCAGATGGGCCCGAATAAATAAAACCCGTTGGGTATGCCTTGCGCGCTCGACGCATTTTTGCATTGAAAATAACCGGTTATTTATTGTAATTTTTTGGATGTATGTTTTTTTAAGTTTATTTTTTATACTATTGCATTTTGCTATAATTTTGTGGATATTCATTATGAATATAACTAAACGAATTAACTTTGTTTATCACCACTAAATTTATTCGTAAAACCAACCGGTTTCGGAAACAACGCTCCTTCGTCAGGATATACTTAATACTAATTAAACATTACAAAATTATAAACAATCATACATCAGTGTCAAGTGTCCAAATGGGGGTAAATAGTGGGGGGTGCGAAAGAAACAGGTGATAGGGTGAAAGGGAACATATTCAAGATAGGACTGTAAGATAGATTTTTTTGGTTGTTTATAATAGATTCATTATTATTTATGGCTCATTATATTAGAAAGCCACAAATAGCTCAGTCAAGATGCAAGGGTCGCCCACACAATCACAATGACTCGAAATTTGTATATTATTATATTAAGTTTTAGGTTTAAGTGAATATAGTCAATTTATTTATTATTTTCAAAAAGGCTTTTTAGTTTCAAAATCCTAAAATTATTCTCCCATGATTTGTCACGGATGTACGGCTAATATAATAATAATAAAATAAGTATAATTGGTAATGCATTCTACGGTAATATACGTAATGTTCGTGGGCCTTCCAAGTATTTAATTATATATAAATATAATCAATTTGTTGTCTCTCTGTCTCGGAAGTCCGTGATTTCCTGGAATTCACGGCTAAAAAACGAAATTACACGGCTGGAGAGAGAATCTAACCTCGAACGCGCGGATGGCTAGACGGCAATAGCCACCATCGCTTCTCCGTGACCCCTCAAAAATATACTTTATATACTACACGCGGCTTAGCTAAGACACGAACAATTAATTTACGCCTACCACGTTAGACGTTTGATAGGCTTTTTATTAAATATAAATAAATAAATAATACTTAAATTATGTTCCGTGATTTTTACGGCTAATTTGTTTTACCCACTATTATACACTAAGTGTGCTCGAAATTAATTTTATTGAAACGGTATTAATATCAATATGTTATCTATACCTATAAAACTCAATGTATGTCTGTCTGTTCTCTATACAAATCTACTCTCTACTAATCTCAAATTTTGTATACTTATGCTTTAGGACCCGGCGGGTAACATAGGCGATATTTCCCCCTATTATTTTACTCCTTCCCCTCCCCCTGATATATTTTCGATGCAAATCTTTACCGTTTGACCGATCGCACTCAAAATTTGGAAACTTATTCATTTGGACTCGGCGGGTAATAAAGGCGACATTTCCCCTTCCGCCTCTAACCCTTCCCCTTCCCCAGATATATTGTCCATACAAATCTACACCGCTTCACCGATTGGACCCAAATTTTGCATACATATTCCCGACTGAAAAAATATACCATATTTCTTCCCTAGACATCCTATCCATCCCAGTATTGATTAAATACAAACGATGTTTTAATTGGAGGCTTTGCAAAACAGTGGAATATTTGTTTTCCCCCACAAATTTATTTTCAACTTAACCCTTTACCCGTGCAAGGCCGGGTACAAAAAGCTAGTGACAATATATTAATTATATTGTGCAGTTCCAAAATATAACTTTCCTGTATCCGCCAACCAGAGTATCTTTTTTTTGGATCTTTTCAATTCATCGATCTATGAATTTAAAACTCTTGGATATTCACCTCGGTCATAAACCTTCTTTTTTTTCCTCTTCTTAAATCCATCTTCTTTCTTTTGAACTGACTTCGTATATGTAATTTTTTATCTTGTATCTTTCTTTAATTAATATTTTTTTTTTATTGCCCAGACCTCGTATATATATATATATGCAGATGTATTGATCAGATATCTTTATGCTATACATATATCTTTTGCACTTCTTTTTATTCTTATCTCTTGTCCTTTTTACTAAGTAGATTTGTCCTTTCCTATCCATTTCTTATTCTCCTTTTACCTCTAATTTTTTGACTCCTATAGTTTGTCCATAACTTAAAACTTTCACTTTTTTTTTGCTTTTTGTTTAATTATTCTATAACTCAAGTTATTGTTGCTTTATGTTAAAACACAACAGGTTAATTCTGTGGAAACTTGTAAGATGGTCTCTTTACTGTTCAATAATCATGTATAATCTCTTTATATGTACTGTTAGTGTCCCATAAATAAATAAATATATAAATAAATAAGTATTATATCCGTTACACGCAATATGACATGTGACCCGTTATGGCGGCCCCGCGACCGGAGAGATTTCCCCACGAACCGGTGTTCCGTTGTCGAGTGGCATTTAGGCGCCGTTATTTTTGACGTGACATTTTAGTATATAAATCTGTCGGCAAATAATCGAATTGGCGACGTTGGAAACAGACGCCGCGCCGCCGGCTGGCTCGAGCGGCGCAATATTGCATTTTGGGCGTCCAATTCCGACGGGAGCGCTACGGCGAATTTATGTTTCAGTTCAGCTTTTAAATTGAATGTGATGTGTAATTTTTCGTATAATATTTACAACCAGCTGTAACCCGTCAGAAATGACGGTATTTTTACACGGTTCCTAAGGAATAAGTATTTATTTTTTATTTATTATTATTTATTTTTTATTTATTAGAGACACTAACAGGATAATGGGTACATGATACTCAGATAATAAACATTATAGTGAAGACTATGCCCATTATCCCAATAACAAGTGTCTTCGGCACGCTCTAGTAACATGTATTTTTGTAATTAATTATATTTTACATGTACATTTATGTATATTATATATTTTGTGTTTGAGTGTGGTGCGATTAGTATTTAATGGATCTATAGGTTCATGTCATCGTTTAGAAAATGGATGTTGTGTATGAGTGAGTTTTTGAACGAAGATAAGGTGTCTGCAAGAATATCAGCATCAATGTTAGGGTCAGCACAATACAAATTATATGTGCGACACAACCTTGTAATGGGAGAAAAGTAACCGACATTATTAGTGTGCTGACTTATTCTGAAGAACTCTGGGTTTCTTATACGGGGTTTAACATGCAAATTTATTTCAGATAGAGAGAGAGAATCAATAGCTCCGCTGAGAATCTTGTGTAGCACAATGAGATCGGATATTTTCCGTCGGGACTCAAGTTTGTGCATCTTGAAAAAGGCAAGTCGATCTTCGTAGCTGTGAAGGTTGTTGTGTGTTTATTACTCCCTTTATATTTGTGTATAGTGTTTATTACTCCCTTTATATTAACTCGTGGCATCTGCTTGCTTGACGAAAAAACTTTGGATCGGTTTTTAACCCTTTTCCCGTGATCCAATCGAGCTGAAACTTTGCAAGTAGACTCGTGGCGACGATCAAGAAGATCTATCACATTGTCGTTAAAAACAATTAATTAATTTTTGGATTTTTCAAATTTTTAATGGTTTTTTTCATAAAACTTACTAAGTTGTATGAAAATGTTTCAACGCGTCTGGTAGACACGGAACCTGATTATAGTATAATTTTGGATTTTTGGAAATTTTTTATTACTCCCTTTCGTAGCGTCTCTCGATCGAAGCCCAACGCGTAAGTAAAGCGCCAAACCAGTTTCCACTTGTAAATAAGAAAGGGAGTATAATAAAAACTTGTTTTTTATGGGTTACTTTTTTTTATTTTTGTAAAAAAGAAATTGTAGTGTATTTTCACCTGGGAATACAGTAATGGGGTTTCAGGTGGAGTTTAATACGTGGTCTAGTGATTACTCTCGTTTATTACAACGATATGTATTGCTGCCGACCGAGCGTACTAGAGTCCTGTCTATCTAAGCGGGACCCGGGAATTCAAAGAGAGCGGTGCGCCCGAGTGTCCCTGTTTTTATGCGCTCGCCTCCTCCAACGTGGATGACGAGCACACAAAAACACTACAGAAATGAAAAAAAGAAAAAATACTTAATAGTAAAAAGGGGGGGAATAGAAAGAAAAAAAATGAAAAAATTAATTTTTCCTTAAAAAAATTATCAACTATTTTTTACATAAAAATTACGCATTTTTTTCGTAAAAAAAATTACCAACTATTTTTTACATAAAAATTACGCATTTTTTTCGTAAAAAAAATATTTTACATTAAAAAACTACGTAAAAAAATGAAAAAAAAACTTTTTTTACGTAAAAGACAAAAAGGGAAAAAAGAATAAAAAACTGATTCCCCTACAAAATAATATAATATAATAATAATACTAACATAACAAGAAAAAAGTAATCACAATTTTTCACAATTCACTGCAGTATTTCCTTAATAATTTTTGTACATTTTTTGTCTCGTTTCATTTCTTAGTCTGTTCAGTAGTTTGTTAAAAAGTTCTAGAATTACATACTGTTTGATCCTGTCACTGTAAGAAAATAATATTTTTTTTATGTTTAGTTTTTTATTTGCGATGAAACTCGCAGACGAAATGCGCCCAGGTAAAATACCGTAATATAATATATGTATATAGCCAGATTTTGAATGCAATTATCAACGGAAAATTCATCGGTCGAGCATTAAAAATGTTCACTGTTCAGCATCAATAGTTTGTCATTAAATCAACGCTATACGGTCAATCGCTCTTATTTAATTGGAAAGATAAAAAAGTAATAAAAAGGCTATTTCAACGCTGTGTCGGTGCTACCGAAATAGGTTTACGTTTATTATTAGCCGTTTTCTCAAAGCTCAATCTAAGCATCGTATTCCTGAAATGTACCACTCTTCTCTAACGTGCTTTTTACATCCCTATTAAATATTTATTAACGCCACACTACCTGTATTAAAATAAAAGTAAATTGAAAAAAACATAAATTTCGAATTTTTTGGATAGAAGAAAAAGTTTTTCAAACATTTATTATTAATATCACAGTACCTTAAGAACAGTAATACGTCTTCATACAAACTGGCCGCTACCCATTAGAATGTGTGCGTGTGTACTCGGCGCCGTGTACGCACGCACTGTGACGCACACATTGACATAGAATATGGGGGCACAAGGCGGCGGCAGTAAGGGCCGTGCCTTCGGTGCCATTCGCGCTCGCAGCCGCCGCTTTAGAAAAAAAATGCGGTTCCTGAAAAAAAATCCCTTTTTTAATGTTTGTGGTGCTTTACTAAAAAGGTGTGTTGATTATTACAAAGACTGTGAGTTTTTAAAAGTCTACGTTACAATTTGATGTTAATCAGCGTTCTTGCAATTTAAGTGCAGAATCTAGGTATTCTAATTACAGAAATTTTCAGGTTTCGTGTCTACCTTATGCGTTGGAATCTCAGACGCTACGAGTTAAAAGAGAGGGAGTAAAAATAAAGTGACAACCCTAGCGTCAATGCAAGAGTAGGCTAATAACTCGCCGACATGCCGGAGATAAACTACTTCTGGGTATACTGTGTTAATACTATCCGCTACCCGTCAAAAATAACGGTACTTTTGTATTCCGGTTTTAAAAGAGTAAGTAGGTATTTAATTTACTTATTTATAGCCGACATCCATGAAACAGTAGTACTTTTATCAACATATTTAAACATTTTATTAATATTTCCCTTGCCGGCAATTAAATATTCTAAACCCTGGCAAATGGGCGGAACATAACATGGTTCGTGTCTTTGCTAAGTCCTTTATGTATTTTTTTTATGGGTAGTGCAGGCTTGGTGATAGAAACATCGCTATCGTTGCCACCTTCGGGTTTGCTGACCCGGGGTTCAATTCCCGTCTCCGGACGAACGCTACACGAATTTTAGGGGACGGATTGACGGACAGATAGACGGACAGACAATCAAATTATTATGTTTGATTATTTTTCAAAAATGCGTTTTTGCTAATGCAATACTCATCGTGCATCTCTATTCTAAATACTATTCAGAAGTTACCTGTAATAGCTGTCTGCATTACAGCTATCATTATCTAAGCCTTCTTTGCTTGGTATCAGTAACATTTAATATTTCCCTTATATTAATATTTGTATTTATTGGAATCAATCAGCGTTTATCCCATTTTTTATGAATTTCGACGGTTTAAGGTTGTTTATAATTTCCATTAGGTACCTAGCAGAGATGTTTTAAAGTTTATCAAAGGACTGACTGATAGTTATTTATATAATACTAGCTGTTCATACCCGGCGTTGCACGGGTTAAGCATTAAGTTTAAAATAAATTTATGAGGGTAAACAAAGGCTCGATTCGAACGGTATAGATTTGCATCGAAAATATATCAGGGGGAAAGGAAACGGTAAAAGAATAGGAAGAAAAAGTCGCCTGTATTACCCGCCGGGTTCTAAAGAATAAGTTTCCAAAATTTGAGTCCGATTGGTAGAATGGTACAGATTTGCATCTGAAATATATCAGGGGGAGGGTAAAAGGGAAAAGGGGAAGGGGGAAATGTCACTTTTGCTACCCGCCGGGTCCTAACGAATAAGTTTCCAAATTTTGAGTACGGTCGAACGGTACAGATTTGGATTGAAAATATATCAGGGGGAAAGGAAGGGGTAAAATCATAGGGGAGAAATGTCGCATATGTTACCCGCCGGGTTCTTAAGAATAAGTTTCCAAATTTTGAGTCCGATTGGTCAAACGGTACAAATTTGCATCAAAAATATGTCAGGGGGAGGAGAAGAGATGTGAAAATAGGGGGAAAATATTGCCTATGTTACTCGCCGAGTTCTAAAGAATATGTTTACAAATTTTGAGTCGGATCAGTCAAACTGTAAAGATTTGCATCGAAAATATGTCAGGGAGAGGGGAAGGGGTATGAGAATAGGGAGGAAATGTTACCTTTGTTTCCCGCCGGGTCCCAAAGCATTAGTATGCAAAATTTGAATCGAATCGGACAAACGGTGTGGATTTGTATAGAGAACAGGCAGACAGACAGACAGAGAGACATTGAGTTTTATAGGTATAGATTTATAAAAATTTCATTCGGAAAAAAGCACTAATTGATGTTTCCTGATACTGCAAGCTCTACTAAAATTGAGACTGATCTCACTCATAAAATACAAGTTTTATGACGCCACTTAGCGGTGTTCTTTGCAATCCAAAATGTCGTTTAAAATCAAAGGTCGAGTTTATAAGATGGCTGTACGACACGCGATGTTATATGGCGCCGAATGCTGAAAAGTGAGTTTTGTGTAGCCAGTAGTATGCGCCAGCTGTTACTGACCGCTTCAGTTGCATATTTCGCTTGATATCCTGGCTGAGTTATTAGCTGCGTCTTTCTCTAGATAAGCCGCGATCGGTTCCTCTAATTAGATGTATCCCGTAACAGTAATAAGACGGAGGTATAGTGATGACATTTATTGTACACGAATATCACAGTGATTGCTAAATGCTTAGGTATTCCTAAACATGAGTCTGAAAAAAACTAACCCATAAAAACCAGGTTTTTATCATACTCCCTTTCTCATATACTATTTGAAAATAATTTCGCGCCTACCCCACGCGTCGGGCTCGAGTCGGGCGACGCTACGAAAGAGAGTAATAAAAAAAATCGAAAAATCCAAAATTATACAAAAATTGTTAAAAAATTTTAAACGAAAATTTATAAGCCCGATTCTACTGCAAAGTTTCAGCTCGATTGGATCACGGTAAAAGAGTTAAAAATCGTTCCAAAGTTTTTTTGGCAGACAAACAGACGCTTAAAAGAAAGGGAGTAAAAAACCCCACCTTCCCTCATCTCATTATCAGGAAATTTAACCCTCTGTAAGGCGTTAGCCAAAAGTGGTTAATCCCCATTATAATAATTTCGTTGTCTGTCTGTCTGTCCATCCGTCGGTCTGGTTGTCTATCCCCGTAACTCCCCGTTACGTCCGTAACTTCTTTATAGTAATTTTTTTTTACAAAAATTTTTTCGAGAAAATTTTTTTTTCGAAAAACTTCTTTTTCGAAAATATTTTGTCCGTAAAATTTTTTTTAGAATTTTCTATATACGATGTGCCGTCCTGTTTTTTAATTTAAAAAGAAAATCCCCACAAAGGGTGAAACACTCTACCCGGACAGACATCACCATACGCTCACACACACTCTCATGTAACCGTCTACGTATTTTCTTGTCACTCGTGTTCTAACCTACTCACAGACATCACAAAAAGGCCAAGATATGAAAACCAATGTATCCAAAATGCTTATATGCTGGAGGATTGAGAAAACTGTTTGAAACGTGAACATCAGAGACAGAGTTTCAAAGCGGCTACCATACATTTGCAATAACCCATTTGGTGCTTACTGTTACTTTCAAGCAAAATTTCATTTATAAATTTATCCTTATCAAAAATAATTCTATGAAATACAGATATAACATAATTTTTAATGTTCATAGCGTTAATTTTAAAAACAAACAACTTTAAAGCTAACAAAGTTTCTGAAATTAATGATTAAAATCATTTAATAAATTGTAACATAATCCGAGAGATGTAATTCGATTACAACCCTAATTAGAGGGCATTAATAAATCCATTTAATAACGTTAATTAGAATGTAATGAGAGGCGATGAAGACACCCCCTAAATTTCATTAAAAGTACCCGGAATTGTCTGGACTACACTTTGTCCGAGCTGAAAATAAATTTTGCACAATCTCGAAAATCTGAAAACAAATGTCGATATAAAGGGGCATTATTAATATAATAAGTGAGATAGATCTGATTTGTAATAATAACAGAAGTCATGTTATATGCATTTTGTAAATTAAATGAGTTGAATATTAGTTTTTAAAAATTACTGTATTATTTGTGTGTATCTAATATTTTATTTGATTAATTACACCAACATGTTTCGAAAAAACCTTTCCATTGTCAGGGTGTTGTATAACTATATATATATATAATATATTTTATATTTTTTATAATATATTTTTTAATGTCAATCTACAATGTTGCTGTATCAATTGAAAAAAAAGAATATTATTAAATTGCTGACTTGATAAATAAATTGATATGACTTATTTTTATCCTCATTATTATCCTTATTTTACTCATGTAGAGTGTGTTTGTATATAAATAAATAAAAAATTATAAACTCAAGGGAAAAAATATCTTTTTGAAATACTGCTCTCAGTAATGTTACGAGGTAAACATATTTTTGGTTTTCTGTAAAAAAATTACTATATTTTTCGATTTTTTAATCTTCAAGTTTAGTTTTATGACTATTCATAAATGAGAATGAAAAAATCCGTTATGTTAATCATCTGCTTCGCACGATAAATAATTATACTTTCATAATTAATTCTCACCCTTTGATGGAACAAAATGGAATATAGAATTCTATAATGATACTGAAATTGAACGTTTAAATCAAATATTTAATTGACAATTTGATTGACTCGTGTTATTAACACTGCACAGTGGTTCCAATGACTCAATTACGGCGGCAAATTTAATTTTAAATTGAAACACATCTCCCTGGTAAGTTTCTCCGCGGGAGGAAGTAGAACTGACGCGCTAGGGTAGAACCGAACAATAGTTTTAGTTACAAGGGTGAAAATTGATTAAGCAAGTAATTTATACTGCTTTGCATAGCTCGGTGTTTTCGTATCGGTGGAACTAAGTCCTTAATCAGGTATCCTCAGTAAATTGGCGCGAAACTTTTCTCGTTGTTTTTGTTCGCACCTGTGAAGTTTACAACGCAAACGAACTTACTTTATACCAATTTTTCCATCAAAGTTTATCTTCACATCTCAGATATTTCAAAAATCATATGATAAATAAGCATTTTTCTGTAAAACAATTAACTGATTTATATAAGTTTTTTAAAATACTAATTCGAAATATTGGAATTAGTATTTCGAAATTCGGGTTTATAAAATATAAATTCTTATTTCATGAACTCAGAGTAGTGGTGAGTTCATGGTATTGGATCATTGGGAATGTTGGCGCTCGTATCACAATATTCAAAGGAGCCAATATAACGAAAAAAAAATGTTGTCAACTCATTATAAAATATTGATCCTTAAATGATTAATATAAATTTAAATATGATTGGTATCTATCCATAGTTATCTACATTTACGGCTCCTATTTGAATTAAAAATTAATATGCTGGTGATTTTTATACATTTTTCTGGTTCATTATTACTTACTGTATTTACTTTTATTTAAGCTTTAACTTTACAACAAATGTCTTACTAGAAAACTTTATGTCGCAACAGCTGCTTCAATTGAATATATTGGATACGGGAATTTATTAATATATTTACGATGATTAATTTTTTTACAATTCACATCGAATAGTTTAATGAAAAATATTAATATAAGAAATGTGATTTGCTGACTGTCGTATAAATATATTTGTATAAAATTGCTTGCATAAAATGAAAATTAGCAAGTATTTGGTTATGTTACAGAAAGTATTAATAATTTACATCGAGTCCATGTGCAGTAATTAATTATATTTATTACGTAATTTTAGCACATTTTCAAGCGCGTATTACATATTTATGCTAGTCTTCTTCCATTTTACAATTTTGAGTCTCTTTTAAAAGTGACGAGTTAAAATAATAGTCTTTATTTTAAGTCACTTTTTATTAAAAAAGTCACTGGGCGTTAGTCAAAACTCAGCAGGCATTAATAATTTTATTTTTAGATGTAAAAATCAAGTAAAATTTATCTTTGTCATAAAATAATTTGTTATAAACGGGCTATATTAAAGTTTACAGAGTGAAATAACAGCGATTTGTACATTTCGTAGATTAAATGCGCGAATAAGCATAAATCTCTAGATATATTTATTTATATATATATTTATTATCGTGTTGCTTTGTTCACTTGGTTTTTAAAAAATCTCGGATAATCATATCGAATGGTCGGCAGAAACACATCTACTTATGCGCACTATACTTACTCTAATCTTCTTCAAAGTATTTTTCTTGGTAATGTACACAATTTTCACAGCGGTCCCGCTATTGTTCGAAACACATCTAGAACGCATCGCCTTCCATTCCTCTTCGTTCAAAATATCGTCTCTTGATTCAAATCGTGCCCTTTTCACCGGCATTTTTGACATGAGGAATAGCCAAAAATCACATAGAGCCATATCAGGAGAGTAGGGAATCTGAAAAACTAGAGGAATGTTGTGTTTGGTCAAGAAAGTTAGAACCAGATGCGATGAGTGGACGGGTACATTATCATGATGAAGCTGTCAACTTGTCCGATTATTTAACACTCTATCTAATACTCGGTCAAAATAGAATATACCAAAAAAAGAACTGTTCGCAAGTTTTCCGATATTCGATATTTGATACGATGATTCTGTAAAACTAATATCAGCACTAGATCAAGCACATTGATGTTTCGGCTTATTGAAGGCTTACCGGGACGCGGTTGGCTGTCCACTGATTTGCGGCATGGCTAAAAATTCGCGCATGTGCATGATTATCATCTTCATATTTTTACCAAATTAATGACTCCTCCCGTGTTTCATTTATTTGGGTGGAAAGAATTAAGGTTCATTATTACTTGAAGATACTAAGTACGTTCATTTAAAATCTGTACGAACTTTTTATTTAGCTTGTCATTCATACATATTTCTGTGAGTATCTCGCTAGATTCTTCTGTTACAGTCCCCTCGCTCTCATACGTTTCCTGAAAATATTTCATCCATCTATCTTTTATTCCATCCTCACTCATTAACATTTCTCCATTCACTGACTTTATAGCTTTCATACTGTTTGCTTTGCTTTCCGCCCCGCATCGAGATTTTTTCACCTCCTTCCAGAAAAGTTTGATGTTTTCCCCGAAATTCTTAGACATTTTCAAACCTTCCTTTCTTTTCAGCCACTCTTTCCTTTCTTTTACACCAGATTTCAATCCCTTCTTACAGGCACTGTATACATATTTTGCTCTCGCATATTCTTCTCCACTCACTGTCAGAAGATAGAGCCACGCATTTCTTTTTTCTTTCACTAATTCTTTCATGTCATCATTCCACCATGCATCTCCTTTCTTTCTTCCCTGCTTTGCTGTTCCACAGACTTCCTTCGCTAATTCGCAAAGGGAAGTTTTCAAATGATCCCACGCATCATCTATACTAAGATCGTTCACCGTCCTTACACTCAGCCTTTCAAACTTCTCCCTAAAATCGTCCTTCTGTAAATTCTCATTTTTGATTCTAGACGGAGCCGATACAGTTATTTTCCTGGACCGCCAGCCTTGAAATAAGTTTATTCGCGAAACTACAAGAAAATGGTCGGTTTCCATCTCGGCGCCCCGAAACATCCCAGTATCAACAGTAGCGGCCCTTAGTCTAGAATCAATATTATATATATATTATCTGCAAAATAAATTTTAAAAAATATGTATCTTTATAATTATTATTTATTTTAAAACTTCATCTGTCGATTCTGATACTCTCTGATAATTTTGATTCGGATCTTTGGTAGTAAAATATAAAATCACAATTAAACTCACAGAGTTCAATTTTTTTCACCCAACTAAATGATCAAATTATTGACATTTGTATACATCATAATTTTGTCAGATTAATTGTTAATCTCACCTCTTTTCCAAAATATTTGTTCACATATAGCTCATGCTCTAATGCTAAGCAATCATGCTAAGCTTAGTTTATAATTTTTACAATATTCCTTCTTTCTCGTGCCTCTAGCATTTTATTGAAAATCTGCATTGCACCGTTATTCATTTATTTTTGATATTTGACCTTTTTTTTTAAATGGCGATCCATTTTTCTCTTGCTCATTTTTCATTTAACATAAATTATTTTTTAAAAATTCTACTTATATTTTCCCAATGCGGATTTTCAATACAAAAACCAAACCAGTGAAATATTGTCACGTGTCGTGGCTGCAGGAGGAATTAATGATAACGCTGGGATTTAGCACAGGATTTATTGAATATCGATTAATCAATTAAACTAACCTACAAAGTCACATATCACTATTAAATGTAACGCTATTCCTTAAATAAAACTACTTCGCAAATTTATCACTCGTAAATAGACTATTCACTATTCACTAGAATATTCCATTCTATTTCGGCACTTATTAATTTCGCTTCAGTTTGTCCCGCTACATAAGAACTTTCCGGAATCTTCGCTGTCGACTTACCGCTCGCTTGGCACCACTGACCTCTCGCTTGGCCGGCCTGACCCGCCGCTCGCGGCTACCTTCGCTTTGTTATCGCCTGTCAACGCGCACGGAAAACAACTCACTCCTTACTCTCGTGTGTCGTATTTATCCAGATGTTTTCAGTGTTAACTCGTAAGTACTCGTAAATTCAAGATGTTCCTGGAAAGTTGCAGACGTCTCTCGAAAGTCGGAGGCGATTGCAGATCCTTCGATAGTATTGTGCCAACTTCAAACAACTGTCACTTGACAGAAATGCGTGATTCTTTTTAGCCTCGTTATTATATTTTATTTGCAATAAATAATTAAATTTTTGTTATGTACAACTGTCATTTAGTCAGTCGAGGAAATTAATTAAGTATGCTCTTCAGCCAGCTCAACAACATCGTTCTGTTTAGATTTCTACCTAGATAGTGAAAGCATTCCATGCAACATAACAAATATTACTTCGTTCCAACTTGTGAAGTTATATCGAGCATTATTTTTAATTAAAACAATCAGAAGTTTTGAGAAAGTTAAAATCCATCTAACAGCAGAGTTTCGAAGCAGTAACTAAAACGGTAATGATTCCCTCCTGTGACATTGACTTACATTTGAGAAATCAATATGCCAACTTTATTATAATTTCATTCGGTTATTTTGTATCGTCGGGCAGTTATGTTCCAGTATCACGCACGGCCGGTCGACGTATAGAATAAATTGTTCCAATTATATTTAATTTTTTATGTGCTTCATATTTCTCACTTTGGTCAAATAGCGCGCACACTTACTTATCATCACGCCTTTTTAAGGGTCAGTATATTGTCATGTATCGTGGCTGCGAGAGGAATCACAGAGAACGCTGGAATTGAATAACGGATTTTTTAATTACTGATTAATTCATTAAACCAACGTACCAAGTCACTTAAGACTATTGAACTTAAGTGTATTATCTAAATTAAACTATATTGTAAAATTATTACTCGTAAATTGATACTTTATAATATTTTTAACTCTTTATTCACTAGTCACTAGAACATTCCATCCAATTTGCGCACGTATTACTCGCTCCTGTTTATTTCGCTAAATTGTGTCTTGTGTGTAAAATGTGTCGCTTATTCACACTCTGACCACACTTGCACGATTTTTTAAGGTGTAAACCCACTATCAGAAATTAAAACTAATTAAGTGAGTATTGGCCAGTCGTTTTTTTTTTATAAGGAACGTCGCGTCGCGATGGTCTATTGGGCTAATCCAGACCTTTGTGGAAATTTTCAATATACTTTTAAAAGGTAAAGAGTGCTGTAAAATCCTTAATTACCATCTCGTTACAATATCATATGTATTTTTGGTATAATACATGTTTTTGAGATACATAACGCCGTTTATTTCATTTTCACTACACGGTACATTCATAAGATAATAATTATTAACCCTGAGGTATTATAATACAGATCAAAAATTACATACAATTAAAGAAATACAAGTACCTATGGTAAAGTGCTATCACCACAAATAAAATACTCAGAGAGTATCCAAGTCTATGAAAAAAATACACAAAAAATTATTTTTTTTTGAGCTTTATATGTGACTTATGATTTACAGAATAGTAATAGCTAGAGAATTGATGTCAAATTTTAGCCTTGTTTTCATAATTTTATAGTAAATTTGTTATTTTTACAATGCCAGTGACACAGTATCAGTAACAGTAACATTTATAGTGCTAATTACTAGATAATGAAGGCCCACTAACTAAGAATGAACAATTATGAATTCTTAATGCTCAGGTGCGCTGACAAGACTAGAAAAAGTTCAAAATGGGTAGATCGAGAATGCTTCAAGGTAGCACTGATTACGATGAAAATAAAATGAGGAGATTAGATGTGTATCGTCATAATCGTAGAACGACGCATGTGATTTGAAGTTTTATTTACATAAAGACACTTTATGTCATAGCTCGATAACTAAAAAAGATTTTCCTTTGAAACTTGGGTTAGTTATTTAAAGTGGATACCTTTAAAACCTCAAATATAGTCAGCGCAGTCAAATAAACGATCGCAAATCAGAACCGTCGTAATACCAACTTCGTATAACGACGGTTAAATTAATGAGAAAAAATACGCTTTTTATATACCATTAGATGGCTTCTTTTTTTCACTTTTTAACGATCCATAAAAGTCAATATGGAATTTTTTGCACATCCGTCAATTGTTCTATGTACCGTCAACTATGACGATATGATGACATATCATCTAAACTCTTTAAGATTGTTACAATAGGACACAAGACAACAAGAACGACTCCAAGCAACCTGGTGATCAAGCAACGAGAAGGAAAATTATGGGAAAATCATCCTGGCGCTTTCGTACAAGGGGAGCCGACCTCAATAAAATGAGAAAAGGAAAAAACGAGGAAGAAAAGACTACAATAAAAAAATAAACTTAAAACATTATTTATATTCAAACGTCATAGAAAGACGTTATCTTAAAAAACAAAAAAAAGTTTTGATAAGAAGTCTGATGTTATATGTACCTTGGAGACATTATTTTAATTCATTTGGAAACATTTCAAATACACGTGCCTCGAAGGTAACTTATATTTTTGTAAATACTTTTAGTGCTCAAGCCAAGCACAATAATTTATTACGTTTAATATTTATTTTCGTGAAAATACAGGATACACCCAAAGTAAACTCTGAAAACATAAACACATTTAAATAAACAACTTTCTAATTTTTATTTATTATTAATATATTTCTTATAATATTCTAACGAGGCTAAAAAAGTATCACGCACTTCTGTCAATTTACAGTTATTTGAAGTTGGCACAAAACTACTGAAGGATCTGGAATTAAATCCAACATTCGAGAGACGTCCGCAACTTTTCATCTGGAACTTACGAGAACTAAACACTGGAAATGTCTGGATAACAGCATTAGCCAATATAAATAAGACACACGGGAGTACAGAGTCAGAGTTTGTTTTGAGCGCGCGCGTCTGACAGCGATAATACAAGCGAAGGTAGCCGCGAGTCGCGAGTTGCCAGGATGGCCAGGTGATCCGTAATTCGACAGCGAATATTCCGGAAAGTTCTTAGGTAGCGAGATAAACCGAAGCTAAATTAATAAGTGCGGAAATTGGATGGAATATTCTAGTGAATAGTGAATAAAGTGTCAAAGCGAATATAAAGTGTCTATTTAAGAGTGATAAGTTTGCGAAACAGTTTAATTTAAGGAATAGCGTTACATTTTAAGCGATTTTAAACATGTTAAGCGACCTTGTACGTTTGAATAATTAATTATTCAGTTATCAATAAATCCTGTATTAAATCCTAGCGTTTTTTTTATTCTTCCTGCAGCCAGGACACGTAGCAATATGTTGTTTTGCGTAGTATGTGGATTTTTTGTCTTCTTTTCCAAGTGTCAGGTCCCTCCAACGTTGACTATCACTTGTAAATACTATCTATCTCTATCTATAGTGGCTGGATATAGCTTTTCCACCATCCTTACTCCTGCCCAATGTCGTATATTACGAAGCCACGAGATCTGTTTCCTGCTGATACCCCGTTTTCCCTCGATTTTTTCATCCAAAAACAAAAAACCTTGTACATAATTCCCATTTTCATCTCCACAAACACTACCCTGTTCAATTATCCACAATTGCATGGGAAGCGTCTGGCTGTATCGATCGGATATCTCCTGGAATATTGTTCTAAAAATAGTACAGTGGCTTTATTAATGAAAATTGTTCCTATAATATTCCAGAAAAGGTTTGGAGCAGTAAAACCGGGTAATCAAGGCAGCCAATGAGAATCCAAATTACTGGAGATTTTTATTTTTTCAAAAATATTCCTTACCAAAGCAGAATTCTGATTGAATCCATATCATATATATTATAACGAGGCTAAAAAAAATTACGCACTTCTGTCAAGTAACAGTTATTTAAAGATTGGCACAACACTATCGAAGGATCTAGAATTACCTACAACTTTCGAGAGGCGTCTACAACTTTCCAGGAATACCTGGAAGTCACGAGAACTTTCAAGTAAACACTAGAAAAGTCTAGTAAATACTAGAGAATTTTCAAGATTCAGAAACCCAACGTGATCGTGATCGGGTATAAATAAACGAATCCAGGCCGTGGAGGGCAATCAATTTCTTATGACGCGGCTCTAGCGGTGAATCACGAAGCGAAAACAGTGTTACCGTATAATTAAGTGAAGAGCTTACTCTTGTGCGATATTTGAGCGGAGACTTCTCGAAAGTGTTAACCAGTGAAATTAACGATTTGTGGACGAGTGATGAATTACGAAACAGTTTAATTTAAAATAATAGCGTTAAGTTGAATAGGATTGAGTGACTTTGTACATCACATAATTAATTAATCAGTAATTAATAAATCCGTTATTAAATTCCATCATTTTCATTCATTCCTTCCGCAGCCACGAAACGTGACAATATTCAGCAAGAAGCCCAAAATTTCTATATATTTGGCGATATCTGTCACCTGTAACTGTTTCCGTGTTTCCATACCATAGTTAAATTGATTATTTTTCTGAAGGCAACCATGAGTGAGGTCTACCACTTAGTATGAAATCCTTGACGAAGCCTTGTTCCAGTAAATGCATAACCAAGGTAAACATCTCTACTTTTTAAGTGAATTTCTTTGATGAAAATAACGTAGGTAGGTATGCTTTCTGGGTATGAACGATGGAATAAAAATTAGTTTTACGCGTTGTATCATCATAAATATTTTATAATATTTTTCTCAGTATACTTACTATACCAACTAAAAAGAAAAAAATGATGTTAAACCTTTCATTTCTTTAGTTTTAAAATAATAAAGAGAGCTTTGACCCGCCTTGTATTAGAAACACATGTTGCGGAATAAATCATTCGTAACCAGCCGTGCACATAGTTGAAATATCTGACATTTCATACGCCAAATAAATGCGATCATTAAACAAATTGGAATTTCTCATATAATATATAATAAGATTATCTGATGGCAATAATATTTGTGCAGAAATTATCATCATTTTCTTTTAAGTCATTTGCGGATATTATTATTTTGATAGAAAATAAATAGTGTCTTAGATGGATATAAATTAAAACTTTCAATAATGTACATAATATGTTCAGTTGCCCTTCGTTACAAATTTTAATTCATTACACCTTAGATATGTTACCACAGATGTAAAGAAAACCATTTACAGAAGCTTCCATTGCTGTATAAATTATTCCAGCTCTTGTATTTATACACCTGTTATTTAAAAAATACTGTTTATTTTTTTATTATTTGAAACGCGAAACTTATTTATTAAAACTTGAATGATTATTCTATGGAGGACTATAAAAATATAGATTTTTCCTTTTATTATTTATATACAAATTAAGAAAAATAAAAATACACGTACCTACGAGAAAGAAAAAGTACTAAATATAAACGACCTAAGTATATAAAACTACTTTGTACTATATACGAGTACATTAACGTCTGACACCGCTTTCTTGTTTGGTAATTTTTAGTTTCAAAATGTCAAATTATGTTTGACAAATGAATGAGTCGGTTAATAATTTTTCTTTATTATATTATCCACGAATAATATGAAAACAACCGCACTTAGCCTTTTTTATATTTTTGGTCTGATCATCAATTTAGTTTTTGGAAACTAATTGTCCTTTCTTTGTCAGTCCCAAACGTAATGCTTATAAGGAGACTCCGGTTACATCTCTTACTCGGTAGATCTATCTTGTTAATGATTTCCATATTCCCAGTGACAACTAGATTCTTCAGGTCCCATCCGCGTCTCTCGAATACCAGAAGATCGATCCAAAAATAGCCTTTCTTCAATATGAAGATCTTACAAAACGAATACTTTTGTTAAGTCCGTTCATTTTATGAAAGCCACTTGCATTATTATGAGTAATAATTCGTTTACAAAAACTCGTAAAAATATTTTGAATAAAAGATAGACCCAAGAAATAAATATAAGTATTATTTTATTTTCTAAACTATATACCTAATAAGCAAAGATATAGATCTTTTCATATAAGCTTGCAATTAAGTTAGTGTGGGTACAGTGCGTGATACGCGCATTGTTTCGTTGTGTTAAGTTTAGGATACGAGAGAGGCGTATCTGTAAACTTAACCCAACGAAACAATGCGATGCATAAAAACATGCATAGAAATGAAAAGACTTATGTTATTTTGAGCTCAAAGAATCTTATTGTAATCAGATCTCACTTTGCGGATATTCATTTTAATTAAATAAAACACAAAGGAATATTTGATTAAGTAACTATATTCTTGGTACCGATATTCGGTTTCAGAATCAGCGTTCCTTTTTCATTTCTGAAGAAGGAATGACGGTTCTGAAACCGGTTGGTGCTACCAAAAATATAATGGCTTAAACCAAGTGAATTTTCGTGTTCACTTTAACTTAAAATAAATCAGATTTGTATTTTCAAAATGAATGTTACAAGAACATGTGGTGGCCCGAGACACATACACACAGACAACCGTGTAATGAGTTACGACAGATGCTGACGTCGAGTACGGCAGGCCGTCGCCCTCGATACAGAGGTTGAGACAAGATTGCTGAGCAAGGCAAATGTAAGCCAGATCGATGACCGAGTACAAAGACGAGGTATAGCAGAGGGCATGGACTATCGGAGTGACGAAACGCACCTCGCTGATCTAAGCTAAATACCCACACGCGCGGCCGAGTAAAGCAAAATCATAACACCCCAATTCCTTTGTTCTGAATGACTATATACGCACGCGCCCGCAGAACAAACCATCTCACTTCCTTAGTGAACGGCTCGTATAGCGGAAGCCCTTGCCGTCCGACCTTCGAACGTCACGCTTTCACTTGTAACCTTTGTACCTACTGTATTCTTTATAACTTTTGCTTTTGCAATTCAATAAATTCTGTAAAACCATCTTGACTTTACATCATCAACACCGCATCAACTCATCCTAAACCGGAGGGCTCATCCACCTCCACAAACATAACATTTTTTCTTTATTAAAAAACCACTGAGAGCACCATTAGGTGTTGAAAGTCCGAATTTTCATACCGAGCCAACAGTAATTCTCATTTCATAATCTCAAAAACATAGTAACCTAGGTTTTTGCGATTATGAGATGATTACTGCCATTTGTGATCCATTAACATGAGACAGGGAATTGGTCATGTAAGCACATGATTATACTGACGACGCTCTGGGGTAACTTGAGACCATTATCAAGTCTGTTTAGAGCTGCCTCCATCCATTACACTTACGCTTACAACTTGGCTTGTAGCAGCAGGTAGTTTGCATCACTGACAGGCTAGCAGCCTCCCACGGGGTCCGTCTGGTCAACACAGGGAGCGGTAGTGATGGCATTTTAACCGGTGAACCGTTATTTGAGATTTTTACTTGATTATTTCAATTTTTTTGTATTTCAATGGAAGACCATCGGTACTAGAGAACCTCAGTTACCAATCACCGATAATCTCAGAGGTCACCAACTGAAAGTGAACCGTGCAGCATTTTCGACAATCCAAGGAAGAATTTATTAAACCGTGTGGTTGATAGCTGGAGTAAGCTTCCAAGAAACATAATTGAAGCAAACACGGTGGATACTTTCAAAAGAAGACTAGACAAGCTTTTGGAAATAGCTCAATGATTTTTTTATTATTTTTTATTTATTTAATAAATAATAAATATAATAATTTTTTACAATCATGCATAGACAATGTTTACAAATCAATATTATTTGTGTGTATATACTTCACCAAAAAGAATTATGATTATTGTGTGTGGTGAGGGATAACCACTTACAATCATAAGTATAGGTAGTGTAATCTAATTAAATAATAATGTAAAAGAAAGAAAAGAAAATCTAAAATATCAAAATCTTTATAATAATACAATATATAGAATAGATTACATTCATATATGTGAACTTTTTTCTTTTCTTTATCTTCTGTTATAGTAATCTCAATTTTTTTCCTCTTTTCTCTTGTAATTGTATTGTTTAATTTTTGCTAGTACCGTTCAATTTATATTATGTATTTATATGACATTGTAGAAAACCTGGGGTACATCAGCCCACAAGCCGCTCACCCACAAATAAGTAAATAAATAAATAAATAAACAACAGGTACAAATTTCCAATAACTGTACTAGGTGTAACCAGTTAAAATAACGGCTTGACCATTACTATGGAGCGGACCCTTTTACACAAAATGGGTATAAAACATTCAATTTTTTTTTTCGTGTATTCGTGTCACATCAATATTCTTACTATTTTCAAATTAAGCTAAACGCTTGTGCTATGAAAATAGGACTAACTTGCTTGTCTGGAGTGAGATTCAAACCTGCGACCTTTGGATCACGAGGCGAGAGTCCTAACCACAAGACCAACAAGCTACTCTCTTTTTTTTATGTGTTATCCATAGGTATATATTATTTAATATGTACCTATGGATAATCAAGTTGTTGATGCCCCTGAGGAAGCACTACAAACTGACTGTAGTTTTTGCAGGGCACGGTCTGTATGTCCACACTGATTCTTTTAACATACCGAATGAAAAAGATCGTGATATAGAACCCAGAACAGTGCCGGATCCTCAAATTTCTCTCGCGACCACGTCCGACACCCCCTGGTGTGGCTATGTTAAAAATATAACATTCAAATATTCATTGTGACCTCACCAGGATCGAACCTAGAAGCCTCGATATGGGAAGTCAGTTTGATGTCGGCTGGGCTACGAAGACTGCTGTTTGCTTCAGAATTTACATGAGAATGGCTTTCATGCGGTAGTTAGTTGTGGTGGGTTTTATGCTTTTTTCCTACCTACATATATAAGAAACACTAACACTATACACCCATAGAATAAATTAAATTTTAATAGATTAAATTTTACTTATTAATAAAAATAGTAGAAATTATAGAATAAACAACATGAGGAACAAGAGTTCCTCACGTTGTTTATTCCCATATATATTGATCATTTCATTATATTATATTGTTTTTACATTTATTGTTATAACTTTATTATGTTATTCCCATATATATTGATATTTTCTATTGTTAAATTATTTTATAATGTTTATTTTAAATTGTTTTTAAATTGCTACATTTATTTTGTTACATTTTATATTTTTCATTTACCTCAAATGTGTTTATTTATGTATATTTTTTTTTTAATCATGTACAGTGTTTATATAAGGTATATAAAAAAGTATATGTTTATATTAGGTACTGTAAAAGTCCACTAGGGGGTCGATTAATAATAAATAAATACCTAACTGCAAAAAAAATAATTTTTTTTACTTTTTACTTTTAAATATTTACTTTTTACTCATTTTAAACCCGATAGAGGCCCATAAGCAGTGGCGTATTACGCCAATTTTTTATTTCTTATATTCGTTTTGGCATTGTTTAACAGAAAAAAAATATGAAGACAGGTCGTAAAAACTCACGGATGCGGCACAAGAAACTCATTTGAATCATAAGTCCGAGATATTCTCAAATATTTTATGTACAAAAACACTTGAGATTATAATGAATCTATAAGTGAAAGGTTTACATATATCTTAAATCTACAGATGACTCACATAATATAAATAGTTTATCTACACCCGGGTAGGACAGAGTTTTCTTCTAAGTATTACATAATTAAATACATATCATATGTTTTGGCTTTCATATATTTCAAACTGTCAATATATCGCCTTATTTGCATAGACCATAACTTCTTGTAGAGAAAGGCGCCTTTAAATAATTTATCGTAATGGAACTGAAACGGAATAAGCGTTAATCGATATCAGAATTAAGGTTGCGTAATGGCAAAATGAAATAGAAGCCTTTATCGAGACTTTACAAAGATTTACAGGCATCACTCAAGATCTTTTTGAAATGAATACGACCAAATTAAAGTTTCAGAGGCAGGCTTAATTGTTCTAATGCTTGTCTTAGGCGAGCATTCAAATATTTATTTTATTTCTAAATTTCTATATACCCGAGCTTATTCTGTATTCATATGATTATTTAATTAATTGTGAAATAATTTCTCACGATAAAAAACACAATTTCGATTCTTTAATTAAAATTTAATCCGTCCGTAAAATTTACAACCATCTCTTCATTAAACTAAAAAAATATTTTTAGTTCATTTATTACTTGCAACATTGGTATTAATATTAAATAAAAAATAATCAAAATTTGTATAAACCACATTAATTGTTGTCTACGTCTATTGATTTGAACGCCATTGTATATTATTTAGGATAAATTGCACTACAGCCATTATTACACTTTCGCACGATATCTCTCCTTTTGATAAAAATAAGTTAAACTACACTTTTGTGCCTTTCGTTCGGCACATATGCGTAGAAACCACACTCCGTTTGGCATTTTAATGTCAAAATGTCAAACAGAGTGGAGTGTATTCATTGATAAAAATGATTTAAATAAAATGATGTAAATGTTCGAGTAAAATATTAATAATGACAAAGAGTGAAAGATTGGCCAAAAAAGGCTAGCTGGGATCAGACAAGACTTGAAACAAGAAAAAACCAAGTTAGGCCTAGTTCAACAGCCTTAAAGAAGATAAAATAAGAAGCTTAAATAAACGTAAAGCATAACCTTAGAGGTACTTGGAATATTGATTGAAAGAAATTATTAAATTTTTACACATTATTTCGCTACTCTCCCAATGAACATTGCGTGAAATCGTTGAGATTGAGAAAGGCCGGAAAAAAAATGATATTGGAAAAACAAAAATTAAGTTATTTTTTAATCCTGATGATGATTTTTAATCCTCATTTTATTACTCCCTTTATATTAACTCGTAGCGTCTGCTTGCTTACTTGCAGGCTTGCCGCCAAAAAAAACTTTGGATCGATTTATGACCCTTTTCCCGTGATCCAATCCAAGCTGAAACTTGGCAAGTAGACTCGTGGAGACGATCTAGAAGATTTTTCAAAGTTTTGTTAAAAAAAAATTAATAATAATAGCATAATTTCGGATTTTTAGAAATTTTATTGGTTTTTTCAAATTGGAATCATTAGAAAAGTTTGATTATTAGGCCCGATAACGTCGCGGGATATTTTCTAAATTTGAATTACTCCATCGGCATACATAATAGGTACTTCACTACGAATGTCGAAAATCTAAATTGACTGACAAATATTTTTAGAATTTAATCTTCAAAGCATGAAGTGTCTTATCAAAGCTCAAAACATCTGACATTTTAGAAATAAATTAAATTACTATAAGTTTAGTGTAATGTTATATGTTTTAATTCGTCTTTAATTGTTGTTATATTTTACAAAGAAAGGGAGTATAATAAAAACTTGGTTTTTATGGGTTACTTTTTTCTCTGTATATTTGTTTTTATCTTAAATGACAATTTATAACTTCAACATATGCCTATTGCTTAAATCACACGGAATTGTTAAAAATTGTTCTAGGATTTGTACCCGTCATAACCATAGTAATATTAAAGGCCAGATCGGATCATTAAAATTTACTTAGTACCACAAACTTAGTGGAACTGACAACTCTGTTAGAGCCCTTGTCAGAAAAATATTTTTATCAACAGTTTTTAACTACCTGTCTACTCGTAAAGTTGAGTAAAATTTATCATGTATCCTATTTATTGTGACTTTATAAAAATAAATGGAAAAAATGTTTAATATTCTTTACAATTAAAATTCCAATTATTTGTTTCTAAAATTTTTATAGTAGCATTTTCTTTACAAAAAATGTTTTATGGCAAATATTTTGTGGTGCAATACATTTTTTTTTTGCAATACATTTTTTTTAATTTTCACTAAACTAAACATTGTAGAACACAGTAACTGTGATTGATAGTCATAATTTAAAGTATCTCCTACCAGTACCTAATAAAGTATTGATAATAATATTTTTTTAGCCGAAGAAATCTATACCTATAAAACTCAATGTCTGTCTGCCTGTTATCTATACAAATCTACACCGTTTGCCCGATTCGATTCAAATTTTGCATACTTATGCTTTAGAACCCAGCGGGTAACATAGGTGACATTTCCCCCCTATTCTTTTACCCCGTTCTCTCCCATGATATATTTTCGATGCAAATCTGTACGGTTTGACCGATCGGATTCAAATTTTGGAAAATTATCATTTAGGACTCGGCGAGTAATATAGGTGACATTTTGCCTCTATTATTTTACCCCGTTTTCTCCCATGATATATTCTCGATGCAAATCTGTACCGTTTGACCGATCGGACTCAAATTTTGGAAACTTATTATTAAGAACCCGGCGGGTGATAAAGGTGACATTTTCTTCCTCCCCTTTTACCCTTTCCCCTCCCCCTGATATATTTTCGATGCAAATCTATACCGTTCGAATCGAACTTTTGTTTTTACGAACAGCTAGTACAAAATCAAATTCTGGATAAACACCTCTAATGTCCCTATTCTACCATACGATCGGGTAAAATACACCCCTGCGCCTGATTATGTGGAAATACGTTGTAATCCTCCCGGTGTTAAATTATACTACACTCCTTAAAACTATATGACATGACAAAACCACTCAATATTTTTTTAGACGGCCCTCGTAGCCCATTGGGCAAGACACTGGCTTCTCACATCGACCTCTGTATCCCAGACAATATCACTGGAAGACGGCTCACACTGCGGTCAGCTGAATCGGAGGCACTGTGCAGGCTGGTAGTACCAAGGAGACCTGGAGCCACCAAGTTTGCGGAACGTGCTTTCAGCTTTGCGGGCCCAGCTATGTGGAATCGGCTGCCTCCAGTGCTGCGATCTATGGAGAACCAGGAACACTTCAAGAAGAGCCTAAAAACTCATTTTTTCGGGATGTCGCACCTGTAAAGCGCCCTTGAAGCGTCTCTTACGCAAAAATGACGCTATATAAATTAACATAAACATAACATATGGGTTCCGGGTTCGATTCCTAGTGAGTTCACAATTGATCTACATGATTTACTCAAGCCTGGGTGTTTTGGAATGTATTTTGCTTATGTAATTGAACCTCTTAGCCTGTTGAAGCGTAAAAATTAAAAAACATGTGTGTAATATAGACTAAGATTTATTAAAAATAAACATAAAAATGTTTTGAATGTCTTAAATTTACAAAATACGTAAAAACAATTTAAAGATAAATTAAAGAAGTCTCACAGAGATTAAGCTTTTTATATGGGAAACGTGTATGGAAGTCTTTACAGTGTGGCCCAGGGCCTTTGACCTGTATAATTTGGTTTAAGTGATCACTTTACATAATGCAACACGTCATATCACGTTTCCCATATAAATAGCTTCGTCTTTCGAAACTTTTATAATTTATCTTATCCCTCTGTGTGAACACAATCCAATAATTATGTTCTCAGAACATACGTATGAAATATACCTACTGATTATAAACAATTCCGTATTTGGGAATTGTTTTTGTTGTTATGTTGGAATTATTTGGGAAATCGGTAGAGACGGCAAGGCTGAGAAAGATATCGAAAGGAGAGTGACTGCGGGAATTTTATGGCTAATAAGTATCTGTCAACCCTGATGTATGGAAATGAAGCCTGAAATCGGCAACGAAGAAATGAAAGTAGACCGAATGCGGTATAAATGCGGTCACTAAGACGCTTGAATGGAAAATCTTTGGTCGATAGAGTGAGGAATGTACTAATTAGGAGTGAATGTAATATGTGGTAGATAGAATAAAGAAAGGGGTTGCTGAGATGGTTTAGTCATGTGGAACAATGAGCGAGGAAAGTTTGATTAAGAAAATACATGAGGCGAGTGTTGAAGGCAACAGGAATAGATGGCGTTCGCGAAAGACCTGTTACGATCAGATGCTACAAATATTTGAGGATGAGCCTGTTAAAAGCCTCAACAACCGTAGAACTTGTATGAGAAGATGTATGAACATAGCCGAAGCAAAAGTGCTGTACCAAGACTGAAGAATATGGCGTTAGTTAGTTAGAATCTCCGAACTACGTGATAGAGATGGGTCGTTCATTATCGAACTGTTCTTTCAGAACAGTTCACTTTACTGGACAAAAGATCTGTACAGTTCACTTAAGTGAACTAGCCGTTCACTAGTTCAGTAGATGAAAAATAAATCATTCATTTAATTTAGCTAAAATTTTTAGAAGTATAATCTTTTAGGCAGCGAACAGTATATTTTTCTGATATGATAGATATTCCTTCGAATTCGTATATTTTTCGACATATTTTTCCTGGCGACCTTTTTTTTGTCACCAGATTTTTCTTGTCCATTCAAAATGTTTTGTCTGTTGACCTGTTTTTTTTAGTCATCAAACTTTATTTTGGAAAAAATATTCATATTTTTCTTCAATATATCGATCTATTTTCCCCGGTGACCTTTTTTTGTTCTTTAGAAATTTAGAAAAAAAGATGTCTACTAATTGAACAGGTCACTTTACAAAATCAAAACAGATAAAAAACAAAAATTCAAAGAACTACTGAACGATTTAAAGTGAACAGTTCATTTGACTGAACGATCTGGTGAACGAACAGTTCAGTGAACTGAACGAATTTTCCCACCTCTACACGTGACAATAGTCTGAATAAAGTTTTTCTACTATACTGGTACGATCAATTAATAAACACGATGTGTTGAAGAGGTCAGCGCGTTCTTGGCACCCATAGAAGGCAACATTACAATTTGCGCCCCGGGGTAAATTTAATACACGTTTTACTGCACGTCAACTTTACGTCATGAATTGACTTTCCGCTTTATGGGGCACTTCGCTTTACATAAGCACTTGGGAAAATGACTTCGAATGGAGAACTTAAAGAGTGGATACTATCTACTTTGATGGACTGCAAACATTGTTCGATCTTCTCGGGTACTAAATTTCAAAGTTGCCGAGTACTTTGCACAACTTACTTAATTTCTCGGCTTAATAAAAGTGACTTTAACTTTTAAAACTTTAATTAATGTTGGAATTTTTCCTTTTGGTGCATTTCAAAATTATGTATAGAATTTGTATGTTTTAATTTTTTATTTTATTATCTAATATAGTGATAATAAAATGAAATAGCTGATTCAGATCTAAAACATATATATTGATTCCATCATCGCAAAATTTATATATTAGGTATTTAATTTATTTATTGTAATCTTGTAGGTTTTTTATGTAATTTTGTTTTCTTTATTTTTTTTATTTTTATTTTCATTTATTGGTTTTCTTACAGTCATATAATCAATCAATCTTGAAAAAAACAATAATTGATATACAGAGTTTTGGGCCAATTACAAGAAAACACATATATACAATCGATAAAAAAATAAGAAAAAACATGTCCAATAATGAGTTTGTGTGAGTGTGTGTATTTGTGTGTTTATTTATTTATTTTGTTAGGGAAAAATTAACAGCAAAAAAATCTTAAAAATTTTCCACTGAATATAAAAATTTACTTTAACATCATTAATAGCGTGTGGAGAGGGTGGAGGGGAATGTGGGACGGGAGTAGAAGGGAAGATATAATGTACAATATTTATTATATATATATATATATTAATTTATTCGACCAATAGGTGAGAAACTATGCCATTGCTTATACTATTACAATTTATGTAGCCATAATAGTGTAATTTATGTAATTTGTTTATCTGTGTTTCTTTGGAGAAATGTGGTTTTGGAATGGTAATTTTTATGTAGTCCCCTTTGTAAGTAAGGGTTTTTTGAAATTTAATTTAAAAATGGTCAGTGACTTTTCACGACTGCCGTTAACCATGAATTAAAGTCAACAATAATGTCCTTGTTTTATTGGCCACAATAGGGTTAGCTACACGGAAAACCAGAAGTTTTAAATTAATTTATTTTTCCGTTTATGTTCAGTGTTAATGTGTCTCACTATAAAAACCTCAATTGACTTTTTATGGGTAGTGATAATTAGAAGAAAGATGTGAATTTTAGTATTTTGTAATGTATGTATGTTGCAGCATTGTATTTAAAATATCTGAAAAAAATATAATAAAATAATAAAAATGATAAAAATATTATTTAATTTTATTGTATTCAAATAGTTTATGTGACTAATAATCGCATCATTACAATATATTAGGTCCTTACATATGAAATTGACGTTTTACCGTACTGGTAAATTTGATCTCAAATATCTTCTCGTTGGTTAGGAATTCCAAATCCAAATTTATACAGCTATTTACTCATGTATTTGTGTTTTGAAAATAATAATTCTTTTGTTTTTTCCTAAATTGTTTTTTTCTTTGCGTCACTCAGTTTACAAAATGAAAAACTTGAAATATCGCATTATTAACGAGTACGAGTTCCACCGTGGTACCAGTGCTGCAGAAACGGCTCGAAGGATTAATGATGTGTATGGCGACGGTGCCGCAAAAGAAAACACAGTGCGTTTTTGGTTCCAACGTTTTCGTTCTGGAAATTTCGACCTGCAGAACAAGCCCCGTGGACGGCCGGAGACCAAAGTTGATAATGAAGAATTGAAGGCTATTGTGGAAGCGGATCCATCGCAAACCACATCCGAGTTAGCTGCAGGCTGCGGTGTTAGTGATAAAACTGTTTTAATCCACTTGAAGCAAATTGGTAAGGTGAAAAAGCTTGAAAGGTGGGTACCTCACGAATTGAGTGAAGCAAATCAACAAACGCGCGTTGACTGCTGCGTTGCATTACTCAACCGGCACAATAATGAAGGGATTTTAAATCGAATCATTACCTGTGATGAAAAGTGGATCCTGTACGATAATCGGAAGCGCTCATCGCAATGGCTGAACCCTGCCGAACCAGCCAAACCATGCCCCAAGCGAAAATTGACTCCAAAAAAGTTACTTGTGAGCGTTTGGTGGACTAGTGCTGGTGTCGTTCACTACAGCTTTCTTAAATCTGGCCAGACGATTACGGCAGATGTCTATTGTCAGCAACTGCAAACCATGATGGAAAAGCTAGCTGCTAAACAACCGAGGCTGGTTAATCGCTCTAGGCCACTGCTGCTTCATGATAACGCTAGACCACACACTGCACAACAGACGGCTACCAAATTAGAGGAGCTTCAATTGGAATGTCTAAGACATCCACCGTACTCTCCGGACCTTGCCCCAACAGATTACCATTTTTTTCGAAATTTGGATAACTTCTTGCAAAGGAAAAAATTCAACTCCGATGGGGCAGTCCAAACCGCCTTCAAAGATTTTATTGATTCCCGTCCGAATGGTTTTTTTAGTAAAGGGATCGATGAACTACCTATGAGATGGCAAAAGTGCATAGATAGCAATGGTACATACTTTGATTAAATAAATATATTATAATAAAAAAAAATCGGCTTTATGTTCCTCCCATACTAAACGCCAATTTCATATGTAAGGACCTAATATATATATATATATATATATATATATATATATATATATATATATAAATATGTATGTTTATATTGATTTTTAGGCGTAATCCATTTTAACACACTTTTTGAGAAAAAAATTATTGCATACATACATGTAAATTTATTTTTAAATATGTTATTTATCTCTCACAGTAAGTTCTCAAAATTAATTAATTTTTTCTCCAAATTTTTCGAATTTCCTTTGCCACACCATTTTATAAGTAAAATAATTAGAGCTTTGTTTTAACCACACATATATAAATATTGTTTTAAAAATTCAACATGTTTCCGGTATGTTGCCCCCTTTTTTCAAGAATATACTATAATTAATGTTAAAGTATAGATATATTAGTTATGGTGGGAGTTGGTTAAGGAGAGCGTGGTTACAAATTATAATTACACTTTGATTATAATTACACTTACAAATTATAAAGACTTTGTTAAAATTACACTGATTATAATTACACTTACAAATTATAAAGACTTTGTTTAAACCACACTTAAACAAAAATTAAGTGTGGTTTAAACAAAGTCTTAATTATTTTATTTATAAATTTATTTTTAAAGAAGACCACCATAAAATTGATCTTCGTAACTTAATACTTTGTACTTATTAATAATTTGTATCTGTAAATTAAGATCCAAAAAAGATGAACAAATAAAGGACACACGTGGTAGAGAACGTGAGTCTCAGAAATTCTGAAATTAATTTATTTATAATTGCATACACCTGGGCCAATAACTTGTTTCTTATATTAGTTGGAAAAAATTTCAAAATGCGCTAATACCCTAAGCAATGATTTCAGTAAAGTTATTTTATTTTTAAAATCTACATTTTTAAATAGATAATGTATACAATAATATATTATTATAGGCAGGTATAATATTATTTCAAATATATTTATGCCAAATACTTGGATGTTTACTTATTTGAAAACGCTCTTTCAACGATTTTGATATAATATATTTTGATTTTATATTATTAATTTATCTTAAATATGTTCTATTTATATTATTATTTTTAATTATTTATTGTAAAACGTGTTTTATGTTAGGTGTATAAAAATACTTTTAATTTTTTGTACTGTAAAAGTCCACTAGGGCGTCTTTTATTAATAAATAAATAATGTCAGTATAAATCAATAAATCAAATAATAACAGATTGAGATATTCAGGTAATATCAGCTACATAAACAAAAATGAAACCTAAGAAAAATCTAAGAAACTAACGGTGAATATTCTCGACGTGTTCGTTTGCACGTAATGGAATACATTGCACGGAATGCATGTATCGAGCGTTTACTAGCGGCTTAAATAATTCCACGCAATAAAAGGGTAGGATTTTAATTTCATCAACCCGTGCACAGCGAGTTGTAACACTGCCCCTTTTGGCTAAATGAAGTTTTTACTGTTTTTCTTTCATAGGGATATCTTGGTGAATAAACATTGGCACGGAAAAGAAAACACCGAACTTGTTTTCACGCTTTTGTCGAGTGCAATTCTTCCTATAAAATAAAAATGAACTTCGTACGTGTATACCTATTTACCTGCACATGTTTTAAGAATCCTAGCTCTAAAAGCAGTGACGTCGTCCACGTCTCTCTACTTCATCAATACTGAAATATCAGTAAACAAGTTTTATTTTTTTATAAAGGAACAATGCATTTAAATGTGTTATCTTATCAGGCTAGATCATTAATCTTCTTCTCTTCTTCTTCAGATATCTCCACTGCTAGATATAGGCTTCTTTCATACCCCCCATCTTTCTTTATTGCTGTGGCGGATCCCACCACACGGGCGGCATCTGGCGTTCAGGGGGACCAACGGACCTACAGGCGGCGGGCGGCAAGACGACCACTCCCGTTCCGCCTGCTCGACCGCCAACACCGCTAGACCCGGGTAACGCGTTGCGACTTCTCGAATTGTTACACGATCGACGTTTAGACCCGCGCGTACAGATATATACTAACCTCAATCGAGTCCGCGTTTACAGCAACCTCTTATACTAACCATATATAACCTCTTATACTAATCCAACTTACCATTGTAACTATCTTGAATAAACTCCTCGTAAATTGTACATATGAAGTTAGCTACCCGCAACGGCTCCCGCAGTCCTGAGCCAGAGGAGCTGCCAAAAGTAAGTATAAATCTGATATATACCCAAGACGCAGTGTATGCAGCCTCAGAGTGCGAACGAGATGGGGACCTTATAGGCTTTCCCCATATTGCTAACTAGTCTTCACGTCTTTGGTAAACCTGAAATCGCTAGGAGATCGTCCCCAGTTGGTGGATAGGGGAAAACTCGCCAGATATGGAGGGTAAGAGGGAAATAAAATACCTCTCTCAGACCAACAGGCAGTAGAATCTAACCATAGTGGGCGGCTACAATCAGTGTCTGTTTCTTATGTTAAGTGTGGTTTCAAAACTCACCAACCCGTCTGGCAAGTGTGGTGTTTTAATGCCAAATGACATCATTCATATTCTATTTTTAAAGTTAAATGAAACATTTTTGGTATTTTTTCTATTTCATTAGTCGTGATTTTTCATTTGATTATATTCATTTATGTTTTATTTAATTAATTATTTATTGATACAGAAGTTTACATTAAAAATATATTTGCAGCTTTCCGTGTTAATAATAGCGATTCCATTTTCCTATCACAGGCGGAAATTAAAAAAAATTACATATAGTTTATCAAAAACTACAGAAAATACTAATATAAAAGATACTGTAAAAAAAAGCTTTTAGAGGAAACACTGGATCTTATAAAATAACAGCGAATAAACAAGAGTGAAAAAAGTCTAACAATACAAAGTTTTCAGCACTTTGCATTTATTTTGAACCTCATTCAAGCAACAGTGATAGCAAAAAGATGTGTAAATGCAACCACATAACACTTTGTTAAGATGACATCAAATAACTAGTTAAAACGTTTTGAGATTGAACGGTTATTAGGAATTTAGTCCAAAAAATATTCTCAGCCGTTCATAATCTTCTGTGTGCAGTTTTTTGAGATATTTTGCCGTGAATATCTGACCTCGTTGGTCAACGTTTCGGGTCGCATTTTAAAGTCCATCATGCCTTATGATGGACCCTGCAATGGGATCTGAAACGTACACCAGAAAGATCAGATATACTCGGCAGAATATCCCAGAAAACTGCACACATACTAATTGAGTCTACTTAGGAAATTTGTAAATTCTACACACATCATCTTTTCAAACTTCATTTAATTACAGTAGGGATATACACCACGAAAACTTTGAGGAAAATACATAGATAAATTTTGACCCCACCGGGAATTGTACTCGTACCCCCGCGTACGTGAGACTAGCGTTGTGCCCGCTGGACTACAAGGGCTGTCTACTATAATGCTCTTTACTATAATAACATTGACAGTAGATACAGACAGTAAAATCTCACACATCTATACCCACAAAACTCAATATTTGTCTGTCTGTCTGTGCTCTATGCAAATCTACACCGTTTGTCCGATTCGACCAAATTTTACATACTCATGCTTTAGGACCCGGCGGAAAACATAAGTAACCTTAAGCCCGCCCCCCTTTTACCGTTTCCCTTCCGCCTGATATATTTTCAATGCAAATTTGTACGGTTCGACCGATTTAAATTTACAAAACTTACAAAATTTACAAACTTATTTTTTAGAACACAGCGGGTGACAAAGGCGACATTTACCCCTTCCTCCTTTACCCCTTCCCCTCCCCCTAATATATTTTCAATGCAAATCTGTACCATTCGACCGATCGGACTCAAATTTTGTATACTTATCCTTTAGGACCAGGCCGGTAAGAAAGGCAACATTTTCTCACTCCCTCTTTATCCCACTCCCTCCCCTGATATATTTTCTATACAAATCTACATTGTTTGAACGATCTGACCCCAAATGTTGCATACTTATTTCTGTGTCCCCAAAAACTTATTTTTAACTAAATCCTTAACCCGAGCAACGCCAGTTACGAACAACTAGTTAAATATAAATGTCTAATAAAGAAACAGAAAAAATCTACGCATCTAAAAAATATAAGTATTACCGGGACTCAATCCCGGAACTTTATTTTATTTATTTTTATTAAAAGTTAACAAAAAATCTTAAATTAACATATATTGTATAAAAAAAATAGTTAATTATGCTAGTTATTTGCTTTCCACTGATGATTGTTAAATGAAAATATCAAAATTTGACAATATGAGATAATTTATTGTTTCAAAATATGTTACGAAAAGGTGGAGTGGGGTACAGGATAAGGATAAAGAAACAAAGGATGGGAGTAGCTTGTTGGTCTTGTGGTTAGGACTCTCACCTCGTAATCCAAAGATCGCGGGTTCGAACCTCTTTCCAGACCAGCAATTTAGTCCTATTTTTAATAGCACAAGCGTTTTGCTTAGTTTGAAAATAATAAAAATATTGATGTGACACGTATTCCGTGTTCGCATCTCTATTTTTTTTTAATATGGGAAGATAAATTGAGTGAACTATTTTGGGTGTGGTTGTGAAATTAATTTTCGTTTTATATCTCGAAGAGTCGGGATATAAATATCAATGTGGTTATAATTTAATTTAAATGAGTTTGTGGATCTGTAGACGAATGAGTTTTGTTTATACTTGGCCCTGCAAAGACGGAGACGAAAGTAGATTATTGTCTGACTATTATTAGATTTACATCAAGTTAATTTATTAGCGAGGTGTCCACATCATACGTACTATGACTTTCATACGGTAGAGTAAATATTGCTTTGAAATGGGTCTAAATGTACAGGTATATAAAAAAAATATTTTTGCAGATACATACAAAGGTATGAGTAGCATAAAATAAAAACTTCCACAAAATCATTCAAAAGTATCCAATGAGTATCAATATTAATGTAAAAAAATATTCCACCGTTTTTTCTGAATACTATTAAAGTGTTTTCATTTTCTTTTTAAATTCACTTTTTCAATAATAAATTCATTATATTGTTTACAAATTTATTGCGATCACTCCATCGGCTACCCCATATTGATTACAAATTCCTGGTAATTAATCATTTTCTCTGCAAACAAGTAGTAGTAAATTAATTTATTAAGTAACTTCTTAATAATAATTTATTATATTTAAAATATAATAATCATTAATTTACTACTGTTTACAAATTATCCACACATTTTCCTTTCAATTTATGTTTTCAAATTCGATAATATGATTATTACAGCTGAGTGTAAAAAATGCATGAGTTTGTGATTGGAGAACCATGTTCCTTGATTTTATTCTGGTTCGGGTTCTCCCTAGAGAAAATCTGAATTCTCTAGATTTTAGTCTAAGTCTCTACATATGACAGGTTACCACTTCCTGAACTCTCCAGGTGACCCGCCATCATCATTCTCCAGTCCAATATATATAACACAATATGTATTCCTGGAAATTCGCTGTAATTCCTGGAAATACTTAAATCCGACCAAAAGTTTCAAGCACAAATTAAAATATATCCGCAACTTTGTATTTGCCGCGAAGAAAACAACCGGTCGTTTCGGAATGCCCGAAAAATCTATGACTTGTGGCAACTGTCATAGACAGAGAGCTCCACGGTCATAGATATTATTATAGAGCGCCTGACCAGAGACTACCAAGGATTTTTGCCCGAACAAACCGTGACGTCAAAATATATGTTCACCGACTAGACGGAGATATCCTTCAATTTTTTTATATTAGGTAATCTAACCAATACATTATTAAGACATCTACCTAAAAATACCTTTCCTTAATAAGGTACAAAGCGTCACTAACCAATAAACATATAAGTATATTTCGATATTCAAGATTTTAAAATAATTAATAGAATATAGTACATAACTGAGCGTAAGGATTAATTTTAATTTATGTATTGAATTTTCAGTAAGAAAATAAAATAGACTCGTAAACACAACATTTTCAAAATCTCTAAATCGTCAGCTGGTTTTATTAAAAAGTTTCTAAGACTTCTTGAAATATTTATAAAAATTCACTGTACTTATTACCAAGTAGCTTGGACAATGGTGGGGGTAGTTTTCTCGAATATTTTTGCGGAAGAAAACATCTAGAACATATTGACGCAGGGACTCTTAAAAAAATTAGAATTTAAATTTAATAATGAATTCACGATAAAACAAATTGAAAGTAGAGATTAACAAGGATGATGTAGCTTGTCTGGAAGGCGATAATACTGGCAAAAAAGGTCTAAAGTTTCAGACCGGATTGCAGAAAATTTTAGGTCGAATATATATACAAATATACATATTTATTAGGTTAAAATTTGCATTTCATTATAATTCCAATTATTATTTTGGTACGTTAATCCAAATACCACTGCAAATACAAGGGTTAAACCATATAACATTTAAGATAAATTTTAGACCCATATTTAGTTTATTCTTAAGCAGCAGTAGATTGGAATCATTTTTTCGATGTATGTACAGATATATTAAATATGTTAATGATGATTAGATCACAACTGGAAAAATTAAACAAGTAAAGTAAAATTCATAAAATATAACTTTAATTAATTTAAGAATAATGTTAATAAAATACAAAACGTATATTAAAGATGCAATAGATTGAATGATTTTGACGTCATCTGGCGTGCATTAATCAATTTTTTCTTCTTCTTTTTCTCTCTGGTTTCATCCCAACTCCCTGTCATATTCGAATTGGAAACCAAAAATTGGACAAAAATGGCTCTTAATATCTATAAATGGAGTAAATATTTGGAAGACACTAAAACTACCCAAAGGTGATACAGCCAATAGTGATGATGACACGAGTATCGATTTCTTTACTCCATATTCCGTAATATCTCCTTTATCTTTTAGATTGGTTCTTATTTTCATGAATACTGTCTCTTAACGATCACCTATTTATAAATAACTAGCTGGTCCTACCCGGCGTTGCACGGGTTAAGGATTAAGTAAAAAATAAGTTTGTGAGGGAAAACAAAGGGTCCGCTGTTCTCTAAAAAACAATGTTTCCATCTTATGTTAACATAAGTTATTGTAACATAACTGTAATACTTAGATATATAGTATCGCAGTTTTTTGTAGATATTAATGTCCTCAATAAAACTGTAGTACATTACTTTGCTCTATTGGCAATAATTTCCGCAGCGTACGCAATATAAGATTTTTTTTCGTAATTTTTTCACAAGTTGGGTTACATTATCGAAGTTTTCATACGGATCCCTAATATTTTTGAAAATATTCTATAACCTATGTTTATCAAGGATAATGTAGAATTCTGAATGTGAAAGAATTTTTCAAATCGGTCCAGTAGTTTCGGAGCCTATTCAATTCAAACACACAATCAAATCTTTCCTCTTTATAATATTAAGTATAGATATAGTGTTTCTGGTCTATGAATATCCGTATGGTCAAGTCGTATTATGGCCAACTGAGCTACGATTATTAATAAAATCCTTTTATAGAGTATTGCGATATACTATTTAATACTCCAAAACCACCCTAATAACGGGTCAAATTTGTTATAATAAATATGTTAACTGAGCCCAGGTTTTTTTAAACTAAAAAGTGAACAATTTTTAAAATAAAATGTTGAAAAGAAAATGGATTGAAATTTTGTGAATAACCCCCGGATCCGTAATAAGTGCTTCATTCGGTGTGACAGAAAAGTAATGATGTGAAAGCATTGTCTGTTATCGTGTTGCTAAATGGTGTAGAGACAGACCTTACATTTACCTATATATATATATGTATATATATATATATATATGTATATAGAGCCTGCGTGATCTCTCGCGGTGTGGCACAGGGCGGCACTGCTGCTATCGGGCGGAAAGCACGTAGCTAACGTGCCCTTATCTGATGCAGGGGGTGTCAAAGAATAAAAAAAAATAGCCGCACATTATTTATGTTGCATAAAATAAAATAATTCTAAGCACAGTCTTTTAAGAGTTAAAACATTAGAATGATTATATATTAGAAATAAAATTTAAACATTGCAGGTTAGAAATATAACACAACAAGTAATTTAATAAACTAACCGTCTAACGAACCGACTAAAAGAAAAAAATAACGAATAAAGAAGAAAAAGAACAAACACAAGAAAGACTACATGTTATGAATATATTTTTAAACATTATATATAAGGAATAAAGGCTCCGCACATCGAATTTTCAAGCTCCAAAGTTAAAAAACCAATACATACATTCGAAACTCCACACAACTTCATGAATCTGTCTTTCAAAAATGGTATATTACGCACTCCGTCAAATTATTGTCTGCTACGCCAAGTGTGCATGGGTTGGTGCGGCCCCAACCATAATAGATCTTTTAATAAAATTCTAGTGAACGAATACATATATTTTATGATATTTTAGTTTTTATTAAAGTTTCTCTTGGTTAAAATATTTGTTGTACAGCTCATTGTGATATAGTATTTACAAACATGTGCTGTGAAAAACTACAAATATTTTAATAGCAAGGAACCGCATGAACTATTGATATTAAAATACATCATGGAATTCATTTAGGTATTTGGAAAATTGGGGAGACGTCCAATAGAAAAATCTCTGAATATCTGAAACGTATAATTTAAAGAGTGATTTTTATTTATGATAATGTAGTTTATGAGAGATTTACTTGTGATGATTTTAAGTACCCGTGTGAATTTCAAACGCATAGAGTGGGCGAATGTGTATCTAAATATATTTTGCAAGTCTATTAAAAAAACGTTGGCACCAGATGTGATGTATTTGTGTGATAAAGTGTTTACTATAATTGCACGGATGAAACTAGAATTTTTCCATATGTTGATTTTTTTAATAACAAAAAATTTGGGCTTCATTTGAATAGCCATTGTTTCTTTAATCATATCAGTAATACAACATTGTTAAAAAAACAGTGCCTAAAACCAATGTAAAATTAGCCTACCAATATTTGTGCGTTTTTACAAAGATTGAGATATATTATTGCATTTTTCACCATATCAGCCCAGTTTATTGTCGATTAACGTAATCAGCTTCTGATTTAATAAAATCAATCCACAGCAGAATGTCCCAAAAATGTGTACAACTATCTGACGAAATTACTTTATTTTTTTCGATTTTATTAATTTTAAAATTTTCAGAAATGTAAACGGATTAGGTACTCTATTTAAAAACCATAGCAGAATATTGAAGTTAGAGTTAAGGAACACTTAAGGTGTAAAATATTAATAATTATTCCGAATTTTCTAACCATCTTTTGGATATGGATCATTCTTTTGATATTAATAAAGGTTTACAAATTTTACATACAAATTATACAGAATCACTGTTTGATAAATTGGAAATTTTGGAAATAAGTAAAAGTGTTGATAGTGAATTGAATATTATAAATAACCAGGTTCTTTTTACAAATAGTTACCTTTTAAGTTTATTTTCATGTTAAGTTGGCATTTTATTAGTATTCATTTTTCATAAATATTTTTTTTTTATATTTTGATTGTTTTTACTTCGATTTCTGAATTAAATTTTGTTAGTATACGATATATTGATGTTTTTCAATACAAAAGGGGTAAAAACTAAGTTTATTTTTATTAATTATAAGAATATTTATTGATTACAAGTATTAAAGACGTCTCCCTATGTATCCTTCTTTCTCATGAGATAAAGAAAGAGCTTTCAAGAAGCTCTCGCGGGTAGATTTACATTTTTTCTGCAAGCATTGCCTTAGGTCGCCATATATGGGTATCGCTAAGAAAACATAATCCTCAGATGCGGTTTATACAGCGTTAAGCTATCCATAACAGTAGCTAAAGTCCAACCAGTAATGGGTGGCCGACTTGGCAAGATATGTAGGTATAAATGAGTGGAATCATTAACAAAATCGAAAATTTAGCAATGAGTAATAATCGTAAACGACATTTCATGATCAACAAGGAAAATCGCGTTCAGATAGCAATGAATAATGGGTATATGACAAATCCGAATCAAAGAACAGTAGAAAACGATGTAAATTCTTAACATTATTTTGTGTTTTAAATAGGTTGACCAAACGCTTAACAAAAATAGTACATTGTTCACAAAATTTCTTCGTTTTCATTCATTTACATCATACATAATATATACCATCGTTATCTGGCATGAAAGATCTAGAAAATATCTTACCTTAAAACCTTTATTTGTCATAAATTTAATCATCATTCTATAAGGACCGGGGTTCAAAGACTCGACATATCCAGACTTTTCCATTTTTCTCTATCATGCGCCGTTTCAATAGTATGTAGCTAGCCAGTTCAGAACCAATATTTTTCATACAAAATTTCATGTTCATTGTTTCAGCTTCGAGGGTCTTCCTTAAGTCGGTACTTCTCACTCAGTCCAATGATATTCAAAAATGTCCTTAGGTTTTCACGGCCGTTCAGAATCTTCTGTGTATAGTTTTCTGGGATATTCTGCCGTGTATATGAATAAACTTGGAGACACCTTGACTTCGGTACGGTATTGCAAGGCAATACTTAACCTACACTTCAACACTCACTCATCACATCAGCCCATTATGATGGACCCTGCAATGGGATTCGAAACGTTGGCCAGAGAGGTCACATATACACGGCAAAATATCCCAGAAAACTATACACAGAATAATAATATTCAGTCTACGTTCATAGTTATATCGAATACATTTAATATAATTTAAACAATATTCACAAATATGGAAAAATAATAGTTCGTTTTGATTTATATATATTATATTATTATAATTAATAGAAATCAAAACTATATTATTGCTTATATATGTCTATAATATATTGGTATATATTATGTATTACTGTGGGCGAAAAGGAAAACCGAATGAGTAAAAAATGCAGGTTTTTTGGAGAGCCAAAACAAAATTTGGGAATTTTATTTGTATACGAGGTATCTCTTAAAGCCTTTATTATTGTTATCTAATTTTTGCACCAGTTTTTTTGATTTGCACATGAACGTTGAACAAATTTGACTTATGTCGTTATTTCTTACCAAATTTTTCATATAATTATTTATGTCAAATGTGAGGGGTATTATGTATAACCGTCTTATTCCATTTGAAGGTTTTGTTGGGAAATCGCGAAAAATCGATACAGGTGTCAAATATGTGATTTTACATCCGTGTTTTTTTGTGGATTACTTCAATAATATACTTTTTTTATCATAACATATAAATAATTATTAAAACCAAATAAAACAATTCGTCTTTGGAATAAGTCTGTTTTTATAGGAATGGTCATAGAATAAAACGAGTTTGCAAGAAACAGTAATTTTTAAAGTAATTTTTCTATGGAAATAAAACGCTTTTGCAACATCAAATTACAAAAATATTGTGTAGTAATATATCAAAAAAAATATTGCATTCAGAGGTCAAATTTGATAAAAATTGGAATAAGTCAGTTTTGCAAAAATACCCTTCATACGTCCTTTTTAAAAAAAAAAAAATAGTCACATTTTATTTTATTTTCTGACTCGTTTAATTTTTCTTTGTTAAATATGTATCTAATGAACAACTCTGCATACTTAACTATTAATTGCGTTTGTTCCTTTCGTCCACAGAAAAATATATTTATGAACGGCAAAAATTTCGATTTTAAATAAGTGTGTTACTAAATATTTTTTAAAATACACGTAGTTAGAATTTCACACTTAAACCGATGGATTATTAAATAAATACTCAGCATGAAGCCGGAATCTGTTGTAGAAAAATACAGAACGTAACAGATAATAGATAATCTTGTCTCTTGTGTGAGAGCATTGAGCTGTCCCCTAACGCGGGTAGATATGGCCAAACGGTGTTCCACGTAATATTCGAGTTTTATATACAAAGTTGTACAAAGAAAAATCCACGTTGCCGGATCTCAGTATCGAAGGGGTGGTAGGTGTACCTGAGTTTCTTCGGGGATGTTTATTTATGTGTATGTATGTACGTGTTCTCTACGGCATAGTGTACTTTGTTTTATATATATGTATTTTATAAATGCAGTACTTATTACATAACGGTTTAGCCAAGTAAAATGATGTAAGGAAGTAAATTTAGGATTTAATTGGAAATATACCTCACACTTTTTTTAATTCAATGACTAATAAGACATTAAAGTTAAAATTTAAATTAATTACTTATCCCACGTGTCTGCCAAATTAAAAAAAACAAGTAGATTTTTTATTTCTAAAAGGTTAGCACTTGAATATTAAAATAAAAATGAAACCCTTTAACTTTTTACCTATGTTTTCCACACAATTCGTACTACACTTCTAAATAATTTCAAATAAACGAAACGCTTTCAGACTAGAATAAACTTATTTTCATTAACATACGGTGTATAGCACCATTAAAATTAGTGAGGGACCTAATGACAGTTCAAAGAGTATTAAAAAAAGTTTTCAAGAAAGAAAACAAAATAACAATAACTAAGGCAGCACACGTTTTAAATAACTCAGCAAAATGTAAAAAAGCAATTAAATTAAAAATATACGCAGAAAATAATTTAATAAAACACTATATGATGTGAAAAATTAAAAGAGTTTAAAAAAACTATGAGTAAAACAATTAAAAATTCGCATATAAAAAATGTTTCTTTTGAGAGTAGAAAAACTGTCGCCGAATACATTCAAAAACTCACTGTACTCATTGCCCAGTCTGCGTAGTGTTGAAATTTTTTGTTCACAGTCGCAAAATAACTTACTTACCATCACGCCATTTCCCGTGGGGGTAGGCAGATAATAAAGAGCACCACACTCTTCTGTCCTGCCATACAACTTTCGCCTCATCCACATTCATACATCTTCGCATGCAAGTCCGCCGGTTTTTGAGGCTTCCAATGAAACCATCTTCCAGTATCTGGTTGATCTGGTCATGCCACGTCTTCCGCGATTGCTCTCTCTTTCTTGGGCCATCAACACTTGCATTATATATCTTTCTTACCATTCTTTCATCCTTCGTTCGCTCAACATGGCCAAACCATCTAAGCAAACCTTTTTTAATTGTATTAATTATGTTTAGATCAGCTTCACATTCATTCCTAATATCTTCATCCTTTACTCTATCATATTCAAAATTATGTTTGTATTACTTATTAAATATAAGTAGGACATTATTTAATGTTAGTAAAACGACTTATAACCTTAAAAAAGATGTTGTGATAGCTAAACCATTATTTACAATTATTGCATAAGTAGTAAATCGGGAAGACTTCGGTGGCTGGGTCATGTAGAGAGAATGATAATAACAAGCACCGAAGTCCTGCTGGATTCTAGACCAATAGGGCAAAGGAGCTTAGGAAGGCCAAAATTAAAATGAGTGACAATGTCCTCAAAAATAAATCTGCTGAGAATTAATATTCGCACCAGGTCTGAAGGAGTTTGTGTAAAAATAATGCTTCTCTCTAGTGGCTAATCTAGTTTTTATTACGTTCATACGTTTAGAATTATTTGTTGAAATTACGTGAATTTTACAAACATTTACTATAGGTTTTAAGCAACTATCTCATGCAAGTATACAGGGTTATTTGTAAAACATTAATAACCTCACAGGACTATATTTCTGTCTTGATTATGAGTCGAAAATGTTCAAGATATCATGATCTAATATCATATTAATGGAGATATGCGACATCAAAGTTTGCTTTTTTTCAATATTTATAACTTATTTTTTATAAAACGTTGAACTATCATCACAGTAACTTATATCTTATATGAAAAATTCATTTCCTTTAATACAAGTAAAATAAAATAATAAAAATCTTCGAATTCCAATTGGAACATTTGCAGGGTTTTTATCATTTTATTTAACTTGTATTGAAACGGATGAATTTTTCGTAATCGATATAAAATACTGTAATGATAGTCCAACGTTTTACAAAAAAGATGTCAGAAATATTGAAAAAAAAATGCAAATTTTGATGTCGCATATCTCCATAACTATTGATATTAGGTCATGATAGCTTGAATAATTTCGACTCATAATCAGGGCAGGAATATAGCCCTGCGAGGTATTTAATGTTTTACAAATAACCCTGTATATGTCAATAAATTTAATTCTTTCAGCCAACGCACCAACAACAAAGTTCTACCGCCTGGTTGCAAATAAAACTATTACATAACAATTTTGAATTACTGTGAAAATGTTAAACTTGTGAAACTCGAACGTTTCCCTTGGGGGATTTTCATGGTCTTGGGGGAGTATTTTATAAAACGTGTTAATAGCTAAAAAAAAAAATTACTACAGTTTTATAACGTTATTCGGGTACTAAAAGGAGCATTATTTATGAGCGCTTAAGCAACGCAACCAGAAATTATGTTTTGATTATCCCACGCTTATTATATAATTTTGGAATGAGCGTAAAAATTTAATTTATTTAAATTCATATCACACATTTAACTAAATACGTTAGTGGTTAAGCTAATATGAGTTATTGAGTATCAAAATATACCCAACAAACATTTTTCAAGACTTTTATATCAATATATCCTTATATCCTCTAAGCTCGTTCCTACATTTTAAATATTAGTTAACAATCACATGAAATATTAATTTTAAATTATTGATTATTAAAAATCAGCATGTTCAAGCTATAAACAGGATGTGAATCTGTTTTCTTTGATATCAAAATTATTTCAAATTTAACAATAATTTTTATGAACATCGTAATGTCTCCTATATCTCCTATTCTCACCGATATACAGGGTGTACAGGAGCTGGCAGCAGAAACTTTTCCAGTAGATTCCTGCCTATGTTATGAGTCTAAAATGTTCAAGCAACCATGGCCTAATATCAATAGTTATGGAGATATGCAATATCAAAGATTGCATTTTTTTCAATATTTCTTACTTATTTTTTGCAAAAAGTTGAACTATCGTTACAGTAACTCATATCGATAATGAAAAATTCATTTGTTTTAATACAAGTCGAATAAAATGATAATAACTTTGAAAAAATTGAAAAAAGTTATTCATTACAAAGTTTTTATCATTTCATTCAAATTGTATTGAAGCAAATGAATTTTTCATAATCAATATGAGGTACTGTAATGATAGTTCAACTTTTTACAAAAAGTAAGTCAGAAATATTGAAAAAAATGCAAACTTCGATATTGCATATCTCCATAACTATTGGTATTAGGTCATGGTTGCCTGAACATTTTAGGCTCATAACATAGTCAGGAATCTCCCGGCCAAGTTTCTGCTGCTAGCTCTGGTACACCCTGTATTTTTAAACAAACTTGAAACAGACTCGTTAAATTCAAATACCATAGATCATAACAAAATGAAAAAAATCATACAAATTGCTATTAATGATATATATAATTGTGCGTGTAGACATAATAATAAAGTAAAAAAATAATATAAACTTACAAAAACATATTTAAACAAGCCAAGCAAAAACATATTTAATTCTATATAGTGGTTCGTTTTATACCATAAAATTACAATATTTCCCTACCCACATTATACCCGCATTTTATCAAACATAATAATTTCGTTGTCTATCCGTCCGTCCATCCGTCCGTAATTTCCTTCGAATTCATGTCTAAAAAAACAAATTAAACGGCCGGAGATGGGGCTTGAACCCCGGGCCAGCAAACCCAAACCGGCCTCTCTACGCATATTGCTACGGCCGCTTCTCTGTGGACCGCCAAAAAGATACTGTAAATATACACCAGGGCTTAGCAAAACCGAGAACCAATGTTCCGTTATTTTTGACGGGTTACAGCTAGTACAAATAATAATCAAAATAAAAGCTAGTAGGTATTTTGGAAAAAAAACAGATATATAAAATAACTTGCGGAGACGGCGATAAGGATTATACAGGGAAAATTTCGAGAATCTTAAATACAAGGATTAAAAAAACATCAAAAACAAACCTTAAAAATAACAACGCGAAATTCGCCAACCACATAAATGATAGAAACCATTCTTTCGACGATCACAAATTAAATCTGCTTTTCTTCGTAAAGGATGAATAATGAAGAATTTGAAAACCGTTGAAATTCTAAAAAAAAATTTATAAGACACTTATAAATAATTATTTTTTTCTATGTGTACTTTTAATTGCATTAATTACCTAAAATCTACAATATATCAAACTTATTTCCGTTGTAATATTTCGAACCTACAATATACTAACTTTGGTACTATATTAGATTTACAAATTGATTTGATAATATCATCATTGAAAGATTTGGCAGATACTTCGTGGTGCAACATTATAATTTAAAATATATTTTACTTTTCTTCGTAATACACACACAATACGAGTTATTAAATTACTACTATAGTTTCGATAAAAGCAGTCCCTCTCATCATCAGGTATAGATAACAACTGTTACCTGATGATGAGAGGGACTACTACTCTTGAAACTATAGTAGTAATTCAATAACTCATAGTGTATCTGTATTTCAAAGTAAAGTAAAACATACTTTAAATTAAATGATAAAATCATTTTCACATGATATAACATTTTGTCACCCATTATTTCATATTGTCGGGTGTCGTAGCTGCAGGAGGAATTAATGAAAACGCTGGGATTTAATACAGGATTTATTGAATATCGATTAATTAATTAAACTAACATACAAAGTCGCTTATCACTATTAAATGTAACGCTATTCCTTAAATTAAACTGTTTCGCAAATTTATCACTCGTAAATAAACACTTTATATTCGCTTTAACACTTTATTCACTGTTCACTAGAATATTCCATCAATTTCCGCACTTATTAATTTCGCTTCGGTTTTATTTGGCTGGCTTCACTGGCTTCCCGCCGCTACCGTTCACTTGGCCTGCCTGTCCCGCCAACCGCGGCTACCTTCGCTTGTATTATCGCTGTCGATGCGCACGGAAAATAACTCACTGGTTACTCCCGCGTGTTGTATTTATATTGGCTAATGAAGAGAAGTTCCTTGCATTTTACAGACTTTTGGAGATGTCTCTCGAAAGTCGGAGGTGATTCCAGATCCTTCGGTAGTATTGTGCCAACTTCAAACAACTGTCACTTTGACAAAAGTGTGTGACTTTTATTTAGCCTCGTTTCACTATTATCCGATTTCCATTGCAACCATGTACATTGATAAAAATACAAATTGGTCTCCTGGTTTACCTGAAAATCTTTAATTGATTTTTTTAACAAGGAACTGAATCGCTCGACGATCAATCAATCAATCATATACGATCAAACTATGAACGAGTAGTCAATTATAACTCTGAGTTGGAGTGTTTGAACATAAAATGGAGTGTTTGAATGTAATGAAACCTATTTTATTGATTATAGAGTCTATAGTTGGCAAATCAATACAATGCACATTTTGCATTTCTCAGACTTCACTGTACATTTTAATTAATGTTTCATCGATTCCGCGCACTTTTCATCACCAGTGTCGGAATAGGAATAAACAATATTTTCATGTTTTAATGAAATAAAAATCGAAAAAAGAACCGACGCAAAAAAGGATTATGATGCTTGTTGAGTAATGGTTTCTAGACTTGTACAATAGTATGTTTTAATTTAAAGATCATATTTAAAATTATAAAAATAATCGAGTATATCGACAAAAAAGTGGTCTTTTTAATTAATTTGAGTAGTTGGTGTAGTAGACATGACGCTAGAATAGTGATCTGGTGGTTGGTGGTTCGAGCCCCATTCCAGGACGTCAGCAAGTTAATCTTATTTCCTTAGTTTGAGAATAGTAGGAATATTGATGCGACATGTATTCCGTGTTCGCATTTTTTTAAATAAAGCGAACAAAAGAAACAAAAATAACAGTCTCCGTGATCCAGTAGACATTGGCTTCTCTTACTGAGGCATTCGGTTTCGATTCTCGGTTAGGTCACAATATTTCGTCTGACCTAACCGGGAATGAAAAGATTTTCTCAAACCAGTTTGTTTTTGTGATGTTTCACCTACTGACCTATGACATTTGTCGTGTTAAAAAACTTTTGGAAAATTAAATACCTTGAAATTAATTAATTTTATTCTAGACTTAATATAATAGTAATTCTAAAATGATCTTTCTCAAATATCATAGATAAAATTAATTATATTAATAAAAAAAGTAAAATAGCTAAAACTATAGATGAATTAAATTAAAGTCTTCTAAGTAAAGTGGCTTATTTTTCACTCCCTTTCTTTTAACTCGTAGCGTTTGCTTGTCGGCTTGTCTGCTTATCTGCCGAAAAAACTTTGGATTGATTTTAACCCTTTTCTCGTGATTCAATCGAGCTGAAACTATGCAGACAGACTCATGGTGATGATAAAAATGATCAAACAAATTTTCATTAAAAAAATTAGTAATTATAGTATAATTTTGGATTTTTCGAAATTTTATCGATTTATATATTGTTTAATTTTCGAGCCCGTCGCGTGGAGTAGGCGCAAAACCTGTTTCAATGAGAGAGGGAGTATAATAAAAACTTGTTTTTTATGGGTTAGTTTTTTAATTCATAAATATTAACATTTTTTAAATATAAGTGGAGTATATTCGCCTTTGAAAGGATACTTTTGCTAAAATAATATTGTATTTTACCATCACGAATAAATATTACATAACAGAATTTGAAAAAATTTTGCTGTAAAATAGGCGAGGCGTAACATCTGACGAAAAATAATAATAACTTTCCAAATAGGTGTCGTTTTTATGTACTCAGGTATAAAGTTTTTTTTCTTTAGAAACTTTCAATTTCCAGCATACAATGAAATTTTTTGTTCATTGTAATTTTGCGTAAAGCCCCCAAGACACCGACATGCTGGCACGTTACTCGGTGACATAATATAGCATACAACCTTAGACGGGAGTCAGGTTACGAAAAATTATTGAAAAACGTTCAGAATTACGTTTTCCATCGTGATTGATGACAGCAGTTTTTTTGGTAATCGGAATAGACGCTCTGTATTCTATTAATATATATATTGTTTGCAATTAATATTATTTGAGAATCTTATATAATATATACATACACATATTTATTTATATGTTCACCGTGATCAGATCCAATTAAAAAATAAAAATAACACTTTTTTTACCCATTCAAATATTAGAATTATTACTCCCTTTATGTTAACTCGTGGCGTCTGCTTGCCGGCTTGCCGTCAAAAAAAAACTTTGGATCGAATTTTGACCCTTTTCCCGTGATCCAATCCAGCTGAAACTTGGCAAGTAGACTCGTGGCGACAATCAAGAAGATTTATTAAATTTTCGTTAAAAAAATGAATAATTGTAGTATAATTTCGGATTTTTAGAAATTTTTTTTTTTTTCAAATTGGAATCATTAGAAAAGTTTGATTACGGCGGCCCGATAACGTCGCGGAATATTTTCTAAATTTGAATTACTCCGTCGGTATGCATAATAAGTACTTCACTACGAATGTCGAAAAGCTAAATTGACCGACAAATGTTTTTAGAATTTTATCTTCAAAGCATGAAGTATCTTATCAAAGCTCAAAACATCTGACATTTTAGAAATATATTAAATTACTGTAAGTTTAGTGTTATGTTATATTTTTCAATTCGTCTTTAATTATTGTTATATTTTACGAAGAAAGGGAGTACAATAAAAACTTGGTTTTTATGGGTTAGTTTTTTATTTATTTATAAATAAGCTCTGTTATAAGAAGTTATGTGGTTTATTATTTCTTCGGAAAAAAACCTTTTACGCCTTATTATTTTTTTGTAGGTACCTGTACCAATAAAGTCGGGGTTTCATTAGTTATAAAGCAGTATTTACTTTACTAAAATTAAAACTTAAAATATGTAGACGATTTTAAAGTGTATCATCTAAAATAACAGACGTAGTTCACAGTAGCTTAATGGACCGTATTTCCACCACAGAAAAAGTACTTAGAAAATCTAATAGGTATATCTAGTATGATTGAAGATGATCTACGAACGTGAATGATGTCAGAATGATTATAGAAAGCAAGAGTGTGTGCCATTCTATCCTCCCTGGTCTGCACTAGAGGGCCAATGAAGTTGTTAATATGTATGATATGTGAGATAAGTCATTTAGTTAGTTATTTAATAACTTATCTGTGAATAATTGAATGTTTTTAATATTTTTTCATGATAAACAAATTTTTGGGTAAGTTTAACTCTTTTATATTGAACTTTTTTCTTTCAATAATGGCTATATTATATACAAATATGTAAATTCGGTTTGACACCGCAGTTTGTTGTGGGATAACTTTATAAACAACTTATGAGGGTGAAGTTCACGTCTACAATGAACAAACGAATATCCACCATGTACACCGGAAATGACGTCAGAAGACGATAACTAGCACGGCTCACATCCTGACCCTATCTTCGGAGCTCGGGTACATAACATGTGAAACACGTCTGTGTATTATGGCAAAACAGGGTTGCAAAACATTTTCTAAAATAACTTAGTTTATGTTTCTAACACACCTACACAATGAACTACAACTATACAGCGAATCTAATAAAAAAGTAGCAAGCAATACTGTGTTTTTATCCCCCTTCAATCAAAATTCAGTAACTTTTATTTTTTTTTAGTTAATATATTCCAAATGGTCTTTTGTTTGTCTGCTTTAAATGGTTAACTAGTGTCAGTTTAAAGAATTACTTCCTTATTTACTTTTGTATATGCTGAACTTACATTTTTAATTAATAAACAATATCTATTTGGTGATTAAGATGGAGTGACAATGTCCACAAAGATATCTCTGCCTTAGAGCTTCTAAACTGGAGAGAGCTGGCACTAGACTGAGATGAATGGAGGAAAATCGTTGAGGAGGCCAAGACCCACCAAGGGTTGTAGTGCCAAGAATGATGATGATGATGATGATGATGAGCTATTTGGTGAATTGAAGAGAGATTTCTGAAGAAGTTCAGAATCTTTTAATCACTTTCCTGACACACCACCACTACAAACTTACCAAATACAAAATACCCGCGTACTGAGAACTCTTTACAACTCCTTGGTGCGAAGTAGACTTGAGAGTGGCTCGATGATTTGGGGGCCACATGAGCTTGAGTACTCTCTTATGGTAGAGAAATTACAAAAAAGTTTCTATGATATCTCTACATGAGAGAGTTCTGGCATTATCCTTGGCTTTACCCAACCGAGTTTCTCCAGGGTATACTTGGCTACAATAGTTTAGACACTATAAGGAATGTATATTGGATTACGCATTTTTATCGATTGTTGCGCGGTATGTTCAATAATCCTGAATTTTTTCGGAGCATTTTTTTAAATAAAATAGAGATGCGAACACGGAATACGTGTCACATCAATATTCTTACAATTTTCAAACTAAGCTAAACGCTTGTGCTGTGAAAATAGGACTAACTTGCTAGTCTGGAGTGAGGTTCGAACCCACAAGATACTCGAAATTAGCTTGAATGTTCCTGATAATAACCTTAGACAGCGTCAGCATAGATTGTTTCACATTCCAATATACTGGACCAACCTGCCAATAGTTATGCCTGTTGGAAGAGCAGTTATGCTGAACAATATCACTCTTATTTTATTATATATATTATTTACTCCCCTTTTCCCCCGTGCTTGTGTAGCGTTATTATTATATATATAGATAATATGATATATCTATATATAAGATATAGATATATATATTAACAACAACTCTGGACAGTATCTGTTCCATATCTCTGAGAGGGTTTTCAAAAGCAGGATTCTCCTACACATTTGATACGAATGATTTTATATGTTTTCAATATTTGTTTTTGTTGTTTATATATTTCTCACTTGTTTATTATTTTTTTATATATTCTACAACAACATACTTCTCAATTGTTTTTTTCAACTACATTGTCTAGTATTTTAATATACTTGAAGTAGGATAATACGTTTGATTTTATAAAAATAAACATACGTTCCTAAGTATCTTAATATGGCAGTTGTTTTAAAAAAGAAACCCATTAAAACCGAGTTCTTATTATACTCCCTTTCTTTGTAAAATATAACAACGACGAATTAAAACATATAACTAAACACTAAACTTAGAGTAATTAAATATATTTCTAAAATTTCAGATGTTTTGAGCTTTGATAAGACACTTCATGCTTTGAAGATTAAATTCTAAAAACATTTGTCAGTCAATTTAGATTTTCGACATTCGTAGTGAAGTACCTATTATGCATACCGACGGAGTAATTAAAATTTAGAAAATATTCCGCGACGTTATCGGGCCGCCGTAATCAAACTTTTCTAATGATTCCAATTTTAAAAAACCAATAAAATTTCTAAAAATCCGAAATTTTACATAATTATTAATTTTTTTAAACGAAAAAATGATAGACCTTTTTGATCGTCGCCACGAGTCTTCTTGCCAAGTTTCAGCTCGATTAGATTACGGGAAAAGGGTCAAAAATCGATCCAAAGTTTTTGTTGACGGCAAACCGGCAAGCAAGCAGATGCCACGAGTTAAAAGAAAGGAAGTAAAAATAATAATAAAGTAAAATAAAAAAATGTTCTCACCCACTAGAGGTACATAAAAATGTACATCACACTCAACACCTGAGCGTACTTTACACAAAGTACGAATGCATAAGAATTCATCTCGACAATTTCAGTGTTGGTGCTATTGTAAGCTGCACTACAATTTTCTATTGTACTCTTGCTATTGTACGAGCAGCATATTGTGTTGTCTTTTGAAAGTCATCTATTTTCATTGTTGAATAATTTATTAATTTCGAAGATACATCATCTCTGCACACCAATATAGACTGCTTGTTAGATTAATGCACTGATATAGGGGAACATCGACATAATTAATCAGCTTAATACATCACATATAGGTATATGTAAATCTATCGTATTGAATTGAATTAATTAATAATATTGTTACACGCCATAGATGCCTATGTACATGTTCAAAAATATTATTGAGATTCGTGTATATTAATATTCCATGTACATGATCCAGTAACACGTGAAGTAAATTTAGTGACGAAATGTTCATACTTTTTTATTGCGTGTTCTAATTCTACGAACTTTTTACATTTATTTTTATCATTGACAAAACCGTTTAAATATTTTCCGACAATATGAATGTTTCTTGATCAACGAACAGGAAAAAACCTTTTAGAATAAAAATGAATATAAAAAAGAAAGAAAAATAGTGAGTCAACTTCATCTTACCCTTTTAACATCTAATGCCAAATGAGATAGATATTCACATTTATAATTTAATTAAAATACTGTTCTAGTTAGAATTGACTTAAATTTTTCACATGCATAATTAAATTTTTAATGTTAAAATGTCAGATAGTTCACTTTACCTGCCACGTTCTTATCTTGTACATTATGTAAACATTATAATGCATGCACTCTTGCACTAAAATTTAATTAAAATACTATTCTAGTTGAAATTGACTTAATTTTTGCACATGCATAATTAAATTTTTAATGTTAAAATGTCAGATAGTTCACTTTACCTGCCACGTTCTTATCTTGTACATTATGTATACATTATAATGCATGCACTCTTGCACTAAAATTTAATTAAAATACTATTCTAGTTAGAATTGACTTAATTTTTTCACATGCATAATTATCGTTAATTAAATTTTTAATGTTAAAATGTCAGATAGTTCACTTTATCTGCCACGTTCTTATCTTGTACATAATGTATACGTTATAATGCATGCACTCTTGCACTAAAATTTAATTAAAATACTATTCTAGTTAGAATTGACTTAATTTTTTCACATGCATAATTAACGTTAATTAAATTTTTAATATTAAAATGTCAGATAGTTCACTTTACCTGCCACGTTCTTATCTTGTACATTATGTATACATTATAATGCATGCACTCTTGCACTAAAATTTAATTAAAATACTATTCTAGTTAGAATTGCATGCTAATTAATTTTTAATATTAATCAGATAAATTCTACAGTGCATAGTTAGTTAGAATTGACTTAATTTTTTCACATGCATAATTAACGTTAATTAAATTTTTAATATTAAAATGTCAGATAGTTCACTTTACCTGCCACGTTCTTATCTTGTACATTATGTATACATTATAATGCATGCACTCTTGCACTAAAATTTAATTAAAATACTATTCTAGTTAGAATTGACTTAATTTTTTCACATGCATAATTATCGTTAATTAAATTTTTAATGTTAAAATGTCAGATAGTTCACTTTATCTGCCACGTTCTTATCTTGTACATAATGTATACGTTATAATGCATGCACTCTTGCACTAAAATTTAATTAAAATACTATTCTAGTTAGAATTGACTTAATTTTTTCACATGCATAATTAACGTTAATTAAATTTTTAATATTAAAATGTCAGATAGTTCACTTTACCTGCCACGTTCTTATCTTGTACATTATGTATACATTATAATGCATGCACTCTTGCACTAAAATTTAATTAAAATACTATTCTAGTTAGAATTGACTTAATTTTTTCACATGCATAATTAACGTTAATTAAATTTTTAATATTAAAATGTCAGATAGTTCACTTTACCTGCCACGTTCTTATCTTGTACATTATGTATACATTATAATGCATGCACTCTTGCACTAAAATTTAATTAAAATACTATTCTATTTAGAATTGACTTAATTTTTTCACATGCATAATTAACGTTAATTAAATTTTTAATGTTAAAATGTCAGATCGTTCACTTTACCTGCCACGTTCTTATCTTATACATTGTGTATACATTATCTTGTACATTATCTTGTACATTATGTATACATTATGTATACATTATGTATACATTATGTATTGAGACAAATAACATAGGCATACTTAAATATCGGGTTTTCAAATAATGTTCAGTTTAGCGACTAAAGAAAAACATTTTAGCAGAAACTAGAGCTGGTAATCCAACACATTACGGAAACAATGAAAAATATTTTTAAAAGAGAAGGTTCGATGCCTTCCACGAAATCCCTTCGCACAACGCGAGTCTAAGCCATGTGCAATCCGAGACGATATGTTTTTTATAATTACCAAAGCAACAACCAAACCTTAGCAACAAACCTAAAGACGCACACCCAATTTTTAGAAACTTAAGAAACGGAGAACGTAACTCATAAAATAACATGACCTTTTTATATATTTTAAATTCTAATTTTATTAATAATAAAAAAAATTCTGTTATTAAATGAAAAACGTGTTCTCGGTTATATAGTTTAAGAGTATTTGAGCATATTTTTTTTTAAATTGTAGCAAGAATATCATTTTATCTCTTAAAATATTAGTTGTCAACATTAGTAATATCCTTTTTTTTCTTATTATAAAATGCGTAGCAAAAATAAAATAAATTGATAAAGGTGAAAGAAAATTTTATAATTTTTTTTTTCATTTTTTTCATCAAAAAATTTCAATGCAAGAAAATACTTTGTGGCTTGACATCATAAGAGATTTAAGAACTAATACTAGGTTTTAAACCACTTTATTGCTATATGTTTGCCAACTAGTTTCGGTTGGACTCAACCATCTTCAGGACAATTATCATATAGACTAATCTATGTACAGAAATTTATAAAGGAAGAAAGAAAAAGATAGAGGGACAGTGTGTCAACTAGGTGGGGGGGAGGAAAGGGGGGATTTAAGTGAAGATAGAGGGAACAGCTTTAAAATCGGACAATTAGATAAATTTATTTGTTTCTTTATTATTTGACTATTATTATTGAGAGCTTTATTAATTTCTAATGCTTCTAGATTCTTAAGTCGCAAACCTAGTCCGTTTTTGTGTAAAATTTTTGGCCCCGTATTATTATCAAATATGTGATCAAAATTAATTAGATGTTCGGCAAATACAAAAAAACCTACATCTGTTAAGCATTTAATGTGTTCTTTTATTCTATTTTTTAATTTTATAGTTAGAAATTGTGTTTGCTTTTTCGTTAAATTTATTATTTTACTTAGTTACATGGAGTAGCTTGTTGTTGTTATGGTCATGGCGCTCTCTTGGGGATCTGATGGTCGGTGATATGAGCCCCTTTCCAGGACACTTGCATGTTAGTCCTATTTTAATAGCACAAGCGTTTAGCTAAGTTTGAAAAAAGTAAGAGTATTGATGCGACAAGTATTTCGTGTTCGCATCTCCGTTTAAAAAAATACAGGCCTAAAAATGTAATGACAAATAGACAAAAGTGAGCACCTTCTGTAACGTTGCCTAGAGGTTTATTTATTTATTTATTTTGTTTTAGGGAAAATTAACAGCAAAACAAGAATCTTAAAAATATGAAATAATGGTTTTTACAATTATGCCAATTACAAATTTTCCACTGATTATAAAAATTTACTTTAATAGCGAGTGGAAAGGGATAATAATAAAGGAGGATACGACATCGACTAATTTGTTGTAATTTTTTGTTGTTCTTCAATTGGAAAAACACCCAATAGGTAGATATTTTAAAAACAATCGATTATTATCATCGGTGTATCATGCACTCGTTTCAAACACTCAAAATTCTCGTCTTTTTAATATGAAATCTTTCGCAATTACATCATTTTTGTCCCATCAACATGCGTATATTATTTTCTACCCATCAATTGATTTCCATACGAAAAAGAGCATTTAATTATAACTTATCTTAAAGGAAAATTATTACCGTAGAAAAACGCTCTATTTTAATTAATATTTAATTGCAGCATTCTTCTAAACAATTTCCTCCGTAATATGCTACACAGAAATTTTATATTTCAAAACGTATTGCCGTGTTCTTTTTCGTACAATATATATTTTTATATTGTTAAGTCATCTCGTGTTAAGAATATTATGGTTTTTCATTTTTGTCAAGGAATATTAAAATCTTACTTTTTTTACCCTTTACTAAAAATTCTTTATATTAAAAATGTTCTCTCTAATATAAATCCTCAAATTACAATGTTGTTCTTGAATGTTGGAAAATAAAATAAAATATTTTTATATCATTTTTCCTTCATTTTAAACCATTTATTATCTTTATAAATTTTCATTTGTCTTTCTCAGTCAGTGGGTACTAAAACCTAGTAAAAAATTTATTGTAATTCATAATACATGGATTGTTAAATGTGAATTTATCGTTTCCCCCGAAAAAATTGCTTTCAATATATCCAAATATATTTACAATCTACGATAATTCATTATCTAATCACTTATTTTTATTGTCACAGTATTATTTTAGAAATAATTTGAATGGGAATTGAAGATATTGGAAAAAGTATGTTAAATGACAATTATTATATATTTTATTGTTCCGTGAACCTTTTAATTAATTTGACTAACAATGCCTACAAAAAACAAGTAAATTTAGACAACGACTAAAATATTAAAAATGGAATAAAAATATTAATCAATTAAAAAGAGACTACATATGAGGTCGAAAAATTTTTGTTAACTTACCAAGCCGCCGCGCCGTGGAGAAATTGGATAACGCGCCATCCCCGGATAGAATGGGGGTCCATTGGTTCGAATCCCAATAGCAGCTTAAATATTTTTTCGATTGTTTTATTTTTCTGTATATATTTTCTTATTGATTAATAAATAAAAATTGTTTATTTTAAAGATAGTGATTTTTATTTTATAATGATAAATACTTAACTTCCACTTCGTTGTTTATTTGTTTATTTGGAAATATTAACAGATATAAGAAAACGATAATAAATATACGAGAGTGTAAATAGTAAGTAATTGACAAATTAACTTATTTCCTAACATATCTCACATAGAAATAATTTTGCAGTAGTACATAATAAATATAAGCATGTTAAAATAAAAGACGTCAGTTGTAACAGTAGTGAGTAGAACATAATATGGTAAATAACAATAACTTACTTCTTACTTCTACAATTCTAACAATTCTGTTGACCGTATAACTCTAACTTCTTCTGATATCTTGCATTCTACTCACATCTCTCCTTCTCTCTTAGCTTTGCTAGATCAGCCAATATAATTGTCCAAGAGAAGAAGTATGTACATTAAAATATGTTTATTATAGGTATATGGATTTATTTATTTTTTTATTGTTGTTTTGTTTATTATGGTATTCAGTTGTTTTGTTTATCATGACTGTATGGAAAATTTGAAAGTTAGAAATAATAAGGGAACACAGATAGTAAAATGTAAAATATATTTCACTAGTACGTTTATTAAATTTTATCAGCGTTTCATTATTTTCCACATGAATACCATCCCATGTTTTAGAATTATATTTGAACAACACCCGCAACAATTTTCACTGTTATTTTAACTGCATCCCGCAGAAAAGGCGAAATGTGTACATTTTCATGTGCCAGTTTCCTGACTGCAAAATTCCAACTAGTCTCTGACATGAACAGGAATTTTAACTTTAATTTTAATCGCTCCGCCTTGCTTCTTCTTAATACCAGTCATTTCTCTTAGCCTAAATTTCAAAGAGTAAGTGATGTGCGTTTCTTCAGCAGTAAACGAAAGTCATCGAAGATTATTTGTGACCACCTGTTCCAGTCTGTGGCATTTCTCATGAATATACGACATATCGCAAGAAAGTCCTGACGGGAGTAAATTACATAGATTTATTGTGACCTTACAGGGAATCGAACTCGGAATCCTAGGCGTGAAAGACTATTTTCATGCTATAAAGAGTTAAGGTTGTTATTACGGTCGTTAGACATATTTAACTGTAACTGGTTGCGGATATTTTATACGAACCGTATATTTTTCCAAGAAACCATTCTCGACGTTTCGTTGAATTCTTATTCAACGTCATCAAGAGGACGACCTTTTCCCGCGGAGGTAGAGGGTGGACTGATTACTACTTTCGAGGGCGTAAATTATATGCACTTTGTTGTGGAGTTGTAAAAGAAGTGAACACTCCACAACAAAGTGCATATAATTTACGCCCTCAAAAGTAGTAATCAGTTCGCCCTCTAGCTTCGCGGATAAAGGTCGTCCTCCTGATGACGTTAAATAAGAATTCAACGAAACGTCGAGAATATTTTCTCGGAAAAACATACGGTTCGTTTAAAATATCCTCAACCAGTTAAAGTTAAATATTTTCATGCTCATTGAGGTAGCAAGGTTGCCTTTTTATGTATGTTTTCAAAAAAAGCATTCGCAGTATTTTCATCTCTAAATACTTTAATAAACTTGTTTCATCCATGTTGGGCTTACATAAAAGAGATTTTGTTTCGTAAAATACAAGCCAAGTATATCTGGCTTGATTTTTTGCCATATTGCACCACAAACCTAAAAAAAACAAATTAATAAAATAAAAATACGTAGAAAAAATACTCATAAAACTACATTCGTGGAAGACCTAGATCCCGGAGCTTACTTACTTCGTGAACTTAAATTAAAAAAAAAAACTTTTAAAGATATTGTAATAGGATATATTTTATTTGCGCTTCAGCGGGCCAAGAGGCCCAATTACAGAAGCGAAACACATCACAAAACACCCCGGATTGAGTAAATCACATATATTAATTATGACCTCACCAGGAATCTAACCTGGAACCCTCAGTGTCACACCCACCCATAATTAGTTTAATTATATTCATAATGAATAACCACAAAGTTATAGCAAAATACAACAGTATTATAAATTCTAAATTTTAGATTGAAGTCCAATTAATGAGTGGACGCGCGATATATGACAAATTGTTCAAAATACACATTGTGTTGGTAAATTACAAAGTAAATGTGACGTTGTCATCCAAATAATAATATAAATATGCTTGCAGTATACTCTCATAAATCTAGTTGTCAATCACATACAGGTACTACTATTTCCCTGAATACCTGTCAGGTGTGTTGGTTGATCATAGTGTGGACGCATGTTTCACCCGAGCTTTTTATTTAAGGTTTTAGCGAATTTTTAGAGGAAAGCGCTTACTAAATTTAAAATCTATTTTTGTAAAAGTGTATGTGAACATGAATATTATTAACAAGGAAAACATAATAGTTAACTGATATTTTTTCCTTGTTGACAATATTCCTTGTTGATAATTTCCTTGTTGATAAAAACACAACTAAATAAAAAACAGCATAAAATATTTGTTCAAATAACATTTTGATATTTATAAAAAAGAAATACCCTCTAGAAAATACTTTATATTTTAAACTTGTGGAATATTATCTAACACATGTAATATTGTATATTCAACAATGTATTTTCTCAAATATTTTACAACAAATATTCTGTAACAATCATTTTATATGTGAATTTATTCAAAAATTAACATCGAAGTTTTTTCTTCAACTGTTAACATTTTTTATTCTTTGTAAAAATATAATCTAATATGATAAGTAAAAAAATAAATAAAGAAGATTTTCTCAAGCTCATAAATATGGACGTAATTTGATTTATTGCGGAATATTGCTACAATAATAAATAATCACGAATAATTTAATATGCATAGAGAGAAATGTAAATTAACGTTTAACGAGCTGCCACTTCACTTTTAAATATAATTGTTTAATACTATTATTTAAATATTAATCATTTTAATTTCTTTATATTTACAGAAAAAACTTCAGATGCATCAACATCACAACAACAATGTGAAGAGAAATGTAGGTAAATATATCGTCGTAAATTAAATTTTATTTATTTATTACTTAAGTATGTGATCAACTATAAATTGTCATTTTTTTTAATTTTATTAAAATATATTTAAGTTCAAAGTAAAATATTATCTGTAAAAAAGAGGTTAATCACAAACAAGTTCCTATTTATCCATCCAACTTAATAATGCTCCCGAATCGTGTTCTTCAATCCGCTTTCGTCTCCACTAAACCATTAATCTGGTTGACTAGCCCCACCCTAAAAATCAAAAATGTCTTGATTGGATCCAAGATGAATATATCAAGCCTCTCTCGCTTTTAGCATCCCCCGACAGATTATGCAGACCATCAAATAATTTATCATGCTTGAGATTTAAATTTTAATGTAATCTTTGGCCTTGTCACGGGTTAAAGCTGAATTTTAAAATAAATAAAATATAAATACAAGAAAGAGCTTTTGTACACAGAAATGGCGCCACAGGATTTGCTATCCTCTCTCCAATAACAACTGAAAAATAAATGTAAAAACAAAGAGATCAATCTGTCTACCTTAAATTAATTACTATTGCAGATGAATGAAGAACCAGAAATCAACACATTGCACGTACTCCTATAATGTAGTATTAAAAAAATCGTTTTTTCTTTCGTTTGTTTCATTTAAATATACGGTTATTTTCAAGATCAACAAAGCCAACGTGGAAATAGGGTCAGCGGTGTATGTAGATGATGCAAAAAAATATTTTTATTATTTTAAAGTTATTTCCTTGTCTCAGAAATGGAAAATTAAACCTTATAATGGATTCATTTACTCACAATTCATCGTAAAGATGTTTCAAAAATTTTAAAATGGGCGAATTGCAATAGTCTATAATCGTTACTTATTCAAGATGTTGGGTTCTTGAATGACACATTGTCTTAAAATTAACATCTTTAAAAGAAAGAAATTAAGAACAAGTATACAAGTCATACACAATACTGAAAGTTATTACATAGAGGCAGTGGAAGAATACACCTTTTTTGAGTAAGTAAGTAAGACTGGCAAAATACACTCGTCAATAACTCATAAAAGCTAGTCAATAATGACAGAAAAGAATAATAATATCAAACTTACACAGTATAATTGGAAGATACCTACTACTTAAATAAATATTACATAAATAATGATGGAAGATTAATATTTATTATAACTTAAAACAATTTTCAAAATTAAAGAATACCGGATTTAAAAATAATTGTTATATTTGAATTGATAAACTTCTACAATTTTTACCCATTGCACACCCGCCTGTAAAATTTTGAAATTAAAAAGTATGCAAGTGCATACATTCTTATTTTGTCGATCAACGTTACATTCAAAACTACTTTGGCTGTTATGATGACCGCTTTTACATTAAATAATTTAACCAATTAAAATATTTTTTAAACTCGTTGCAACGCAATGCATGGACTTGGGGTAGCGCATAAGGGTTTCGAAAATTTTGCGAGTATTTGAATTCCTCCCTTAGATTGAAGACCGTTGAGGGTGTTCTTGTGTACCTGCCTGAGTATATTAATCCGAGGGCTCTTGAGAGTTTTGAAGGGTGGATCCTCATCCGCGATACAAGAGACTGACCCATTTCTACCCCGGCGAACAAAAGCCTCCGCGGTGGTTTGAAAAGTTGAATAGTTTTAATGGGGTTGTCCGGGATCGCGGCCATTTTTATAACATCGTAAATTAAGAATTTGCTGAACACCAAAAAATTTCAACCCATGAATTTTTTTAATTCAATGAGCGCTTTTATTTTAGCCTGGTAATGATTTTGATTCTCTCTTTGGACCCTCCATTACATACGAACCGTATATGCAATGGATTAAAACTATACAACGACCTGCCACAACAGACCAAACAACTGACCACTGACAAATTCAAAACAGATGTGACAAAAATGCTAAAACTCGGCCAACTATAAAAAATGACTCTGTGTCTAAATTATATTATTATTATATTCCTATATTGAATCATGTAAAAATGTTATCCATAAACCTTTAAGGTTTCTATCATATTTTAAATAAAATAAAAATATATATATATTTTATTGAGAAGCAAATCTCCACGTTTTACTCGACAGGTCGGAATAACCCTAATGGATAGTCATTTAGGACAAGCTGATTAGTACAGTTACAGTTTACGATGATACATTGAAATAAAACATTAATACATTATACAATATAAGTATTATTTAGCTTCATCCGGAGAGCATCCTATCACAATAGAGGTGCATGCGATTGTGGATATACTTAGGACAAGACAAACACAATATCATTATACGTTTGAAGGAACATATTGGAGCAGTTAAAATATATCAGTTAAAATATATATAATATAAAATATATCCAATATATCGGAACAGCGCCATAAACCTAGATTGAAATGCCATATACCTAATGAGAATGCATTGAAATATATACAAACATCCTAATTTCAACACAGATGAAAGTTAGAAACTATCAAGTATTTGGCGCCCTGTTCTCACGACTTTGATTCCACTTTTAAGAGACGTCGCAGAAAAGCCCGAAGATGTAATTTATACATATTGCACGCTAGCGACCTCTGTCGTAGAAGAAGTGCACTACAGAGTGCATATAATTTACGACCTCGGAAGAAATAATCAGTTCGGCCTATACCTTCACCGTGATAGGACGCTCTCCTGATGACGCTGAATAAGACTTCAGCGAAACGTCGAGATTTTCTTCTCAATAAAATAAACGATTCGTATAAAATATACTTTTTATTTAACACATACTTAAAATGTGAATAATCTGCTAAGGGATAGAAAAGTTCTGGTGAAGCATATTTCTAAAATTTCTTTTGCTCAATTTGTGTTCCAATAAATTTATCAAATCATCCTCCAACAGTTATAAAATGATTAAATAAATAATAATAACTTTGTTATACACCATTATATTTATTAAAAATCCAACCGGGTTTCGCTACTACCGTAGCTTCTTCAGGGATCTTAACTGTCTAAACATACAAAAGTTATGCGCTTATATACTAGTGTGAAAGGTGGAAGGACGGAGTGCCAATAGGGGTAGGGGGTGGGATTGTACAGGGAATATTATTATTAAGAGGGAACATATTTAAGAGTGGACTATAAGAAAAATTTGATTATTAATTATTTTATGATTTAAATTAATGGCTTTTCTTATCTCTAATGCCTCTAAATTATCTAATCTATTTCCTATTCCGTTTTTATGGATAATCCTAACTCCTGTGCTATTATTGAACGTGTGGTCTTCTTCGAGTAAATGATTTACAAACTCTGAAAAGTTATAAAATGTTTTAAGTCCTGGTTTATAATATGGTGAAAATAATAAGCATAGTTAAAGTTTAATACGTCAATCTAAAATAATATGTGTGAAGTCGTCTAGCCTAATCTACCCTACCAAAAGTAAACATGGCTTGTCGCTTATTCCAAGAAACGTACAACCAGGTGGAGCAATCTCAATTACGTCACACGTAGTGCTTATGTGTGTTCCCTCATTTATTTAGTTGAACATTTAAGCCTCGCCAACCCCTATTAGCTCCGCGTAAAGCCTTATTTACTAACACACCCTGGAGTTAGTCGACATTTTATCCACAAACAGGTCGAACTGAAAGCCAGTCACATGTCAGTCATATTAACGCCATTAAATAACACGAGGAATCGACGCAGCATTCAGTTATTTCAAATTGGTAAACGCCACGTTACAAATAATAAATCTAAAAAAAAAAATATTAAATTTTACGGAGCTTAACAATATTTGTAAAATGTAATACGTTATGTTAATGTTATGATAAATATATTTAAAATAATTACAGAATATTTTGAGTTTGTCCAAATTTTTCAGAACAGTACTGGATTTTTGTCACAGGGACATCATTAATCAATCAATGTATTATGAACACCCAAAGACTTTCATGTCTACTTTCCCATAAAAATATAATTTCTCTCTGTCTCTGTGAGATATCTATAATATATTGATTTTATTGATTAAAATTCTTACATTCATAAAATCTTAATTCTCAATTAATTTAAACGATTGTATATTTAATGTATATTAGATATCTCACAGAGACGAAACTGTATTTTTAAGGGGGAGTGGGTGTAGAAGTCTTTTGGGTGTACATAGGACATACGACCTATCGTACGGTTGGCTTAAGTGATCACTTTACGCATATGCAACGTTCGCCATTTCCACCCATGATAGAATACCATGTCTACTAATTTTTGGAAGTTGTATATATTTAAATTATACGCCACGTTTCACATGTGAGTTCCAAGAATCCTCAACGCGGCCGGCCCCAAAGCTTTTTCATTCCCCTTGCATGACCACAGATGTCGCTAATGAGACATCTATATTTGATTTGGAGTTTTTTAGCAATATACTTTATCTGTCTAATGGAATTCATCCGAATTATTATCATTACACTAGGATACGCCAGAAATATTCTTTCAATTTTTATTTAACTCCTTTTTACCAGTATATTCATTCAGAATATTTTGAGTATGTCCAAATTTTTCAGAACAGAACCAGATTTTTTGTCACAGAGACATCAATAATCAATCAATGTATATTATAGATGTCTCACAGAGACGAAACTGTATTTTTAAGGGGGAGTAGGTATAAAGTCTTTTGGGTGTAGGTACATGGGACTTTCATATGCATAAAGTGATTTCTTTAGCCAACCGTACGATAGGTCGTAAGTCCTATGTACACCCAAAAGACTTCTATACCTACTCCCCCTTAAAAATACAGTTTCGTCTCTGTGAGACATCTATAATATACATTGATTGATTATTGATGTCTCTGTGATTGTATGTTTATTTTTGTAATATACCCATTTGGTGGTGGATAATTAAGAACAACACAGATTAGAGTCCATTATTTTATTTATTCACAAACGACATGACACACCGTTTTACTATCTGTCGTGCGCTACCTACACACCTCGCGTCCAACGACATCTTTTGTATGCGTGGATATATAAATTTTCATCCTCGAATCCTTTATTATTTTCTTCATTGAATGTTAATACTTAGTAAATTATCTGCTGATCACTAAATAGGGTGAAAAACATGATTTTTTTACCTCTACGTGAATTTAATAATGTTTTTATTTTTTACTTAAGAGTAATAGAATCATCGACATGTCGATGAGAGATTCTGTTACGAAACTTAAGTACCTTGTAACGTTAACACTAAATTCATCAATAATATAGATTTTCTGTTGTTGACATGTGGACTATATTTCCTGCCAATATGTTGTTTAATAAAAATATTTTATTTTATTTGTGTAAGGACATTCTGGCTGGTTGTTGACACACACGTACATAAAAGAATGTCCTTAATCATTGCATTAAATTACGTTAAAAATTATTTTAATTATATAAATAATATTAAAAATTAATTTAAAATATTTCAGTTCGAAGCATTTTATTACTAAGTTTTTTTCCGTCTCAAAAGGTTTCATCACTGCATCTGGATTAAGGCCTAAAATAAACTTAACGATCACTTGTATCCCTATTGAGGGCTGAAGGGTGTCGTTAGAGGAATACTAGACGCGATGTGTATAATGGAGAAATCTCTTCAGAATTTACACAATGTCGCGGATCTTGAATAAGGCTAGGCACAGCTGAATTGTGCGCAGTTCTCAACATAGACGTACCACTATAACTTGGCGTGCGAAGGAGGGCGTCACTGTCGCGTAACAGAAGTCGCTAGGGTGTAAATTTATTACACAATACATAATGTACTGAATGTGCTGTGACCAGTGTCAGAGCCTTCAATAGAAATTTAGTCTGGTAACAGCGCGCTCCGCGGCGGCCGCTCTATCTGTCAAACTGTCAAACGGTAATATCGGTCCATTATTTGCTTTTTCAGCTTCGCAAAACTTTAATACTTCATTGGCAATTGTTCTTGTACCATCTCGGACTGTTTTGGATGTTTTGGACATAATTATACAGTGTATATTGGTAATCAAGATGACACAGCTCGCGCTCAAAGACGAGAATGAACTGAATGACAGGGCGAGGGGTTTCCGCCAGGTGCTGGTGGGGCGGGTTTTAGTTCCAAACTTCCAATTTATGTATGGGCAGGCAATAGTACAATATGTTTAAGATGCCATAATATTGTGTATGTTCAGAATAGCTATATTCGCGACCTTCTGATGGTCGTCATTATTCATTTTTACGATGCTAGTGCCATCTGTAGGTTTTATGCACTACGTTTTTTAGACAACATCGCAATTTTATATCTAAACTTTTTGGAAATATACTTTTTAATACCTATGATAAGGAAGATAGTGGGAAGTGTTTTAATAAAGGAATTGGTAATAAAACTTACACATTGCCTAATTCATATACAGGGTTACAGGTTAAGTCGACCTATTCCCGTTAAGGGCGTGTAGTTTACATTGTTTCTGACTAATTTGACTATAAAATACTCTATCCTAAATCTAACTGTTTTCGAGATATTTGAATTTAATTTTTTTTATAAAAAAATACCCGATTTTCGGCTATCAGCTTAGATATTTTGAAATTTGTAAGTCTTATTATTACTGTTATTGGATTTCTACATGTCAAATAAGATGCTTTATGATTTCAATAATCAATATTGTACGTAAAATGAATAAATGTCGTTGTGGACGATTAAAACTTAAAAAAATAAATTAAATAATTGAAAGTTTATTTTCCTTTAATGAATATCTAAAAAAATCTTATCGCGCCTGTTTTGCAGATGTTCCTAAAAATGTCTATGTTTTATCAACTATCCAAGGAGGCATAACAATCTAGAGTTTTATCAAAAATTTGTAGAAAAACCTAGTTTCATAGGCTACAGGGGAGGTAAAAAAAAAGCTATATAAAACTATAGGTGAGTACAAGATACTAAATTTACTAAACATTCAAATTCCAACAAAATATCTTTAAGTCTAAATTTCATGTTCAACATGTCCGCCTCTGTTTTGCACACATCTTCGTATTCTTTTACAAGGTCCACTTTTTACTACACCAGTAGTTAAAGTCCTTCTTATTTCATTCGCCGCATTAATTATCCCGTCCCTCACTACTTCAAGTGACGAAATTGGGTTGAGCTCACTGTACACGAGACTCGTCTTGTGCCCCCACACATAAAAATCCATGGGGGTTAGGTCTGGACCGCATCTATGCATATGGAGCTCATATGGATAGTGGCGGTTTTGCATCTACATATACGCCACAATTATATTAACTAGCAGGAAAGCAATCGGCTTCGCTGATTGCTTACTGTTAGGCCCTGCAAAATCATCATCCAAATGCAGAAACGTACGACATTGGTTGGAGTAATTAATATTATAGATAGATAGATGTTCAAAACCAAAAATGTAATTAAAATTTCAACAAAAAAAATATTCTCGACCGTAAAAAAAAATTCGATCCTGCCAGGATTCGAACCTGGCATCTTCTGATCCGCAGTCAGACGTGTTATTCATTGCGCCACCGGACCCGATAAACAACGCGGCAAAATTATTGTATACAAATAGAAATCATCATCCAAATGCAGAAACGTACGACATTTGTTGGAGTAATTAATATTATAGGTAGATAGATAGATGTTCAAAACCAAAAATGTAATTAAAATTTACACAAAAAAAATATTCTCGACCGTAAAAAAAAAATTCGATCCTACCAGAATTCGAACCTGGCATCTTCTGATCCGCAGTCAGACGTGTTATTCATTGCGCCACCGGACCCGATAAACAATGCGGCAAAATTATTGTATACAAATAGAAATCATCATCCAAATGCAGTAACGTACGACATTGGTTGGAGTAATTAATATTATAGATTTCGTTTTCTGTCCGTCCATCTGTCTGTCTATTTGTCTATCTGTCTGTCCCCGTAACTTCATGAAACGTCCGTAATTTCGTTCGAATTCACAGCTAAAAAAAACAAATTAAACAGCTGGAGATGGGGCTTAAACTACGGAGGTTGCCATCACCATATGTGCGGGACCCCTCAAAAATATACCACATACAGGACTTTGCTAAGACGCGAAACATTTGTACCTAAAAAAAATTATTATTGAGCGCACAACATATTTTCTTAAATATGTTCTAAGCACACTGGCTTTATAAACATTTTCTCCACAATTAATGACATCTCCTGTTTGGTTTAGTGGCTAGGACACCTGTCTCTCACCCAGGGAGCTCGGGTTCGATTCCCAGTACCTACAGGAGTATTATTTTTATTTTATTATACTTAATTACGTTGTCGCGTTAGTTATATGCATGCACAATCACCAGGGTTTAAAATAGTACCATTAACTGCCGGCAGCGGAAATATAAAAAAACGTTCAAAAATTTCGATAAAAGTCAATATTTTTATTTCATAAATGTCGGCTATAAATAAGTAAATACTTATTCTCTCGAAACATAAGTAGGGAAAAATATAAAAATATTATTTAACTCAGGTAGAGGTAAAATTATTTTATGTGTTTCTTAATTTTATGTATGTAATTTTAATAATCTCTACATTTTAACGCCAAATCTATCAATAATACAGTAATAAAGTTGCTTACATTACTAAATATTTTTATTTTATTATAATGTCAAGGCACAAATTGTTTAATTCATTTGTACCTACATAAATTTAAATTACTAGTGTGTTCGTCTGTATATAAAGCAATGGCTGGAATATTTAATATATGTAAAAAACACTTAAAAAACTTAATTTAAAAAAAAATTCGACTGCATTTTATTGTAAATTTAATTTATTCATTATTTGCACTGCACTTTATTCAAATTCAAACTGTTACAAAAAAGATGCAGATTTTGCTTACACTCGAACAGCATTTGTATGCAAATTAACACTTTTGAAAGCAAAGTCTAGACAGTTTGATATACTGCAATCATGTTTATTTATTATTATTATTAGTTATAATGATGAGATGTAAATATTTATTATATAAAAACAAAGAAAATAAAATATTTTATGTTTTTATTTAAACACTGTAATACCTTGTAAACATTTCTAGTTTAATAATATGCGGTAATCATCTTTTGTAGTAAATCATCATAATTAGCTGTCAAAGTTGTTTTACATACATTATTTTCATTTACTTTTCATCACTTTATTGCAAATTCCTACACCCTTTTCAATATCTTTTGTTCATTTTTTTTTATTCCAATTTCTTCATTTTTAAAAACTCGTGTCTCTAACATACGGGCAGTGATAGACAGTTCCATTTTTTTGTACGGTTATGTGAAATTATCAAATTTGTATCGGTACTGTTTATGTAAAGTGAATGTAAAGTTTATGTAAAGTACGGTAAAGGCAATGTTTAATATTCTGGGACTTTACTTCTGTTGAATCGTATAAAATTTCTGAATTCGAGGTAACAATGAGAATCATTAAAACATTTAAATAAATAATCTAAAGAGATTTTCACACAAACCTGTAGGAAAATTTATGTGATCTTTTTCATGAAATAATCAAACAAAAAATAATTCAATTAATTTCCTTTGATCGTATCCGACGATCGCATGAAAATAAGTATTTAAAGTGATGCGGCGTCAAAGTAGGCTGATACAATCATGATTCAATCAAATAATGTTCTCTCCACCATCTTTTTTAAACAGCGATTGGTTGTTTCAGACGAAAAGCAATCTATTTGATTCCATATGTAAAGGAGCTTTTTTATGCCACTAAACAATTTTCTGATTTATCAATGTAGGCTTTAGAATCATTTATTTTTACACAGATGGATGTTTTTAATTTTTCAATTTTATGTGGGAGGACAATGAAAACACTTTAAATTAAATATCGATTAAACACATTAATAAATTCACTCGACTCGATAAAATTTCAGTACTATTCGTAATTCAAACAACTTCGCAATTAATCACTTTATTATCGCTTGCTAGAATATTTTTGTTAATTCTTGCACGTAAGTATTTCACCCGATATATTATTAATTAATTTACACGTTGGCAACACTGCCATCGCTATGACCTTATCGCTGTTGAATTAAAAAGTCAAAAAGTTACTAGCTCTGTGTTTTATACGAAACACGTTGATTTTTACAACCTTTGAGACTATTCTATACATTACTAGTATTTAAGAGAATGTCGCTGTCGCTACCAGATTGTTCCGACTGTTGTAGGGCATCCCTGAATATTATGGAATGCTCGAGAGATTTCGATCTTGTTGTTATCCCCGAGAGATTGTAACGGTGTGCAATCATCTTGTTACAATTTTTACAATATTTTCATGTGTTATGGCTATAGGACTAACGAATTGAAATACTGGAAATTAATATGCAATTAATGAATTATTGATTAACTAACTATTCAATGCACAAAGTCACTTAATTAAAACAAATTAAACTTAACGATTTTCTTAAAATTACACTATTTCGCAATATATCACTCGTAAATGAACACCTTTTTATCGCTGGGTAACAGGTATTTAATATTCATTAGAATATTCTATCCAATTCTCGCTTGTAAGATTTATCGCATTTATTTTCAGCGCCAATTAGGTACCTACTTTGACTTCGACTGGCCACACTGGGGATTTTGCGTTGAACGAATTTTCAAATACGATAAGTCTAACGCGGTGGTCTAGATCCGCGCTATTTATATCCAAAAACTGGATTATCGAACCTCCTAGATTTTTCTAATGTTAAGGAGAAGGTTCTCGTCGCTTCTAGGTTCCTCGAATGATGTAACTAATTCCAGAGTGCATTAGTGTGTTTATGGTTTCGATGATATTGTCGTCATTGACAATATCAATAATTTAATCTCTTTTACCATTACGTTACAATATTTTTTGTATTTCTGTTTGTAGTGATGGATGTTTTCGTATAAAAGATGTAAATTTATATATTTTTTTTCCTGTCAGCGTGGAATCTTGTAATCAATATTTGACCCTCTTTCTGACCAATAATAGCTCTGAAATTTCGCAAAAGGATATTTTCCTGATGACGATACAACAAACATTCATTAATTTTACAAAGTCAGTTCAATTATTCATTTTAAATGTTGTTTTATTTCAAATTTTCTCCTGCAAACTCTGCCGCCAGTCCCTGTCTTTTACAGTTCTCATCCATTCAAGCTTTTCAGTTTGTCAGCCCAACGTATTTGTGGCCAGCATCTGCTTTTATTTCCCTGCCACGGACGCCTTCAATTCCCATTTGAAAAACGAATTGCTGTTAACGGGGGTCCTGGAAAAGAATGTCACGGCTTTAGAACCTGAATCACCTACTGTAGCACTTTTCCGTGCCGCAGAAAATAAACCGACAGATAAGAAGCGAGAAGAGTGTGATGTAGAAAGAAAAAAAGAATAGGTACTCATAACACATCTGAATAATGCCAATACGTTTTATGTTTTTTTTTGCTTCATCCATCTACCTATTGGTTTTCTTGTCTCTCGGTAAAATACCTGATATTTCCATCCCACAACTTATTGTGTAACAATCACAAAGTTTAAATAAAACCCTTATTTAGGCGAGGAGACTGGAGCACAGCGGATATCGTCCCCCCGCGCATATATTTAAGGCACATTTATAATGTTGTTAAGGTATTTATTCTTGCATAATTAAATACCCTTATAAACAATAGACTTTTTTTTAATTTTAAAATTTTGTTCCAAACTCAGTCTCTCGTAAAAATGTCATTTTGTAACAAAGCGCGACTTATTTACTAAGAAATTATATTCTTTAAGAGAATTTAGTTTTTCTTTTTCACAATTGTTTCAATATTTATAATCTTGTTTTTTTTTTTAAAAGTAGTGTTTTAAACAAACTATTACCTATAGTGGAATGTTCGAGAATATTTTGGTAGTCTTCGTTTACAACTAAATTAAATACAACACATTCTCTTATACAATTAAGTTGCCCAACCCAACTTTTTCTTTCATTCAGCATCATTGGTCCGCTCCTCCTTTCCTACATTCAACATTTAATCTACGGCTACATTCTATCCGCGGCAAAAGTCGATTGATTTCTGCTAGTACATACGTAATACAAATGGTCATTTCCTTTTGTATTACGCGTGTACAAGCAGCCTCGTCTTTTAGTGATAAAATTTTGACTATATTTTTGTTACGCTACTACAGCACACGACTTCCAATTACTGTAGCGAAACACTTCACAAAAACACCTAAGCTTGAGTAAATCACCGGGTTCAAAGCCGGAACTTACAGTATGGGTAACCAGTGTCATACCCACTGAACATTTGTCATATTATTTTCATCATATTTCGATGCTTCAACTTAAGGGGAAATTTTTGTGAATTTCTTAAAGAGAACCAATATGAACAATGGTATTAGAATCACTTCTAAATGAAAGCATATATTTTGAATTTATTTTATTAAAAAATATTCAATATTGGCGAAAAATTCTTGGGTTTTGTCGACTGCCGAAAAAAAAGGTCCTCCGCGGTGACCACTCCCATTTCATCTGTAATCATCAAAATAAAAATAAAAACAAAAAGATTTAAAAAATTCACATTACAATTTAGTCTTTAACGTAGGGGTTTTTGAAAATATAGATTTTTGACAAAATGGCGGACATTTGAATTTAAAACAGCTTTTTTAAGGAAAAATTCGGGTTTATTATGCCGATAAAAAAAACTAAGTCATTTAAAAATAATCCTACGGCAAACACCAGATAATTACTATGTATAAAATAACCAATAGAAATTTCAAGTTCAGTGATTGCTGAGATATTTTGGTCACCGATATTCAAAACATGGTTTCGAGTGAAACGCATTTGAAAATTGAGCAACGAATAAATCGCGAAATTTTTCATCTAACATAAAATAATCGATTCCAGTACCATAATATTAGTCCTCCACCTTGTTTAGAATTCCCGTATCGTCGATCACTCTTCACAAACATAAGAGAAACAGGTCTAACTTTTCTGTTATGAAAGAGCCCGACTGGAAGCTAACTGCGTGTAGCACGGCGCCATGTGACGCGGCATGTTCTCGACAAAAGGATGCCACTATTATCAGCTATATCTTTGTTATTTTTGCTTGAAATTTTCACCAGACATTTTTAGGACCTCAAGCTTTAAAAAAATGCAAAAAATTAAAAATTTATTTTTTCGAAATGTCTATGGAGGTTTTCCCCTTAAGATTGCAAACAAATAATAACAAATATTACTTTTCAATATGTTGTAATTAATTAATTTTTGTATTATAAAATTACATTAAAATAAATGAATTATAAATTACTGGAATAGCGTCCAATCATTGCAAATTGAAATTAATGGTTTAGTATTTTACTGTAAATGCAAACATTTGCCACAATAATTTACTCCATTAGGCAATACACCACTTTAATCAAATTGAATAATAATACGTACTAAAGCCAGGGATATATTCATATAGATTCCAAATGATAAACACAATAACAATTTTTATTTTTAACTCGTATAATCAATATATATATATATAAAGAAACCCGTGTTTCCCTACCCGCCAAGTTTTCTCTACAACCAGCCACAACCACCCACCGGTGGTTATGGTGGTGGAAAGCCCTTGGTGTCACATCGAAATTATGCGAGTTCGGTGGGGGTGGCTGTACGTGGGTGGGAGTGGAAGACAAAAATGTGCTTTCTAGCACATTGTTTTATTATGGAAAGGCTTCAGATTGTTTCAAAATAGGCGCGCCGACTGTGTCGGTGAGTCTAAAAGGTTCCGGAAAAACCTGCTCTAGAAAGTTCTGGAAGGAGAAGGTTCTATAAGAAATTCTAAACGTGTCGGTGTGTCTAGAAGGTTCCTGTACATTCAATAAATTTCTAGAAGGAGAATGTTCTAGAAGGTTCGCGAAAGTTCTATGACGATCTAAACAGTGTACTAAAAATCTACGCGTGCGAAGTCGCGCGAGCACAACTAGTCCAGTGATAATTTGTTTTTTTATGAACAGACTATGTATCTGCCGCAATTTTCTGGGTAGTTCACTAAGTAGATATCCAACTAGACAATTGTCTTTGGGATTCTTACACCCAGTACACGAACTTGAACTGGAAATGCTTGTCAATAAAATACCGGATCAGTGGACCCCCTGGTCCTTCATTATGTCAGCTGTCTAATGAATTGTATGAGTGACCTTTTCTTTGCTATGTCAATACCTAAGCATTTAATGTTGACATAATTTGATATTATTTTTACAACAAAAAATTCCACAGTGTTTCGTGCAATTTCCATATTTCTACGTTCATTATTTTTATATTTTATAACTAAAAATATCTTTATAAGCAAAAACATCTCTCGTTAGTTAAGATTATATTCACTCAATTGATGTAAATGATATCAAACTAAGTTTGGTGTTGTATTACTTAATGCGATAGTTAATTTGATTACACCACCTAATTTTTTAGAGTAATAATATTAAATATTTTATTTTATATATTTTTTATATTTATTTATATAGAAGATACATAATTATGTTTTTTATAATAAATGAAATTTATGTTATAACATTTTAAAGATTTTATATTCCCCATAATATGAGCTAAAAGCTAGAATTTTTGGGAGGAGTCTTTATAAGCCAAATTAAAGTATTAAAGCAGAAACCATTTAGAATCAGTAATATTTATTATACGTAAACCATTTGAGACATGTGGGCAATGTGATGAAGAAATCATGTCCATCAATCATAGTGTATTAGGTTTAGCAGATTAGATTACATTTAGATTACTATTACTCCTGGATTAAATGTTGCCTTCTAGATGCAACCGCCCATGGTAGCTCTATTTTGTAGGATTTTGCCAATTGTTGATGACATGGTGTCCATTATAGTTGTATGGTCGTGCAAGTAGGTATCACTTCTGACCAGGTAGTGGACTCGCGTGAGAGAGATGGTTGATCAAAAATATATAAGAGGATAATAGGATCATTCGTACTCACATTTTATCACTGTTATAATATTATTCCAAATTTTTATTTATCACAAAATTACGGTTACAATAATTCTTCTAATGAAATAATTTTAAAATTACTTATAAAAACATAGTATTGCTTTATTCCCTTAGAAGATATCAAATATTTATTGTTGCGATCCGAAAATATCTCTCTGCTCTCGAGTGATGTGCCGATGTCCGAGTATTGCTGTCCTTTGGTCTGCTTCTATAGTAGAAACTGCTTGTCTGCGCTTTTCACTATCCCAGGTCTATGCGATGTGTAGGAAACCTCTGATCGTGTCGTAATGGACTTGGTCTTTACATCTTGTTGGGATTCAACTTCTTGCTCTACTCTCCCCTTTCTCCTTGTATATTTCCAGACCAATTTCTCTACGCATTCTCTTTCTCTACTTACATTCCCACAGTGCGAAATCATTATTTTTCTACTTGTTGAAAGACGCTCTTTAGTACGGAGCTCTGAAGAACTCAAAGGTTCGTTGGTCTCGCAATACATGTTAAAGGCAGACTACTATGTTGAAACCACACCTCGAAAGCTTCGAGAATGTTTATTTTTTCCCTTTCTCGATCTACGTGCATGCAAATGTACTTCATGCAATGCTATGGAGAAAACCATAATTTACCAGTTAGCTTCGACATAAACGTAGCCACACAAATTTTCATTTAGACCATGGATTCGCATCCTCAATTTTTGAGCTTCCAGGTAGATCAAATAACTCAAATTTTCACAGTCATCAAGTTCCTGACATATTTTCCAGTCTCAGTTCTTTCTTAATTCTTCAATATTGTGGATATGTTCTGTGAACTCAAGCAGCTACATATTTCAAAAACATCATATATTACAATTAATAGCACTTATAAAAGTATTCATTATATGGTTGAAATTAATTGCTTCCGCAATATTGTAATATGTCAAAAGTAATCACTTACAATTTGAGAAATATGTTATTACCATAAAATTATATCCCTTGATTAGGCTCGCCCAGAAAGAGGTATAAATCAAAATAAAATTATACACCAAGAATGCTGGGTATTGGAAAAATACTTTTTCAGTGTTAATATTAGGTCCTTACATATGAAATTGGCGTTTTGCCGTACTGGCAAATTTGATCTCAAATATCTTCTCTTTGGTTAGGAATTCCAAATCCAAATTTATACAGCTATTTACTCATGTATTTGTGTTTTGAAAATTATAATTCATTTGTTTTTTCCTCAATTGTTTTTTTCTTTGCGTCACTCAGTTTACAAAATGAAAACTTGAAATATCGCGTTATTTACGAGTACGAGTTCCACCGTGGCACCAGTGCTGCAGAAACGTCTCGAAGGATTAATGATGTGTATGGCGACGGTGCCGCAAAAGAAAACACAGTGCGTTTTTGGTTCCAACGTTTTCGTTCTGGAAATTTCGACCTGCAGAACAAGCCCCGTGGACGGCCGGAGACCAAAGTTGATAATGAAGAATTTAAGGCTATTTTGGAAGCGGA
>JADDOH010000241.1:0-152266 GCA_016648135.1 Agrypnia vestita | reverse complement strand
CTAAATACAAAAAATATTTACTTTTTGTTCTATTTAGATGTAAATCATACATGACGTTTCGATTTTCATGTAACACGTTACCAGCGACTTCGAATTTGTTAGGTTTCAACCTGCAAATACCCTCAAGTTTGAACTTGTTTTTGAGGACTTTCTTGACTTGACTCACGAGTGTTTTCTTCGTAGGTAAAATAACTCTTATGCCATAAAAGTACCATTGCGATTGTTACAGTTGTGGGCAGCCCCGACTACAGTGTTAAAAACGGATTCGTAATTTTTAAATAAGAAGTTCGAGGCGTAGTCAGACTACTTATGCTATGTTTGGACCATACAAGGAACTTGACAATCAGCAGCTACCAACTATGAGGGACGCCATTTAATTTATTTTATTTTATTTATTTTATTCAAGAACGACCTGAAATTGAAATATAAATGAAGTATGAAATTAAAGATCCATCCAAATCAGATATATATGTGATTGTTTCCTAATAGATCAACAATATGTGGACCAAAACTTTGTAACTAAGGAACGAGTTAATTAGTGAAATCCAATTTCGAAAAGTATCTCAATTTGAAAAGATACCCCAAAAGCAAACAAAATGATAGTTTTGAAAATAAACTGAAATGTTTTTTAAAGTCATCTGAGAAGCTTTTTGACGTTTCTACTTGTAAATGCACTTCATTTGAATCTCTTTCGTGTTTAAAACCGAAGAAAGTTCACATCAATGAGAGAAGTTTTTATTGGATCAAATAAATGATAGGAAAATGGTTATAAGCGGTTTTGATAAAAAAGAAACGACTAGATTAATGAAACGACAGCAGAGGTAAATTAAAGAGTCAATAAGGCTAACAAAAAAATCGTGTTCTACTCAAGAAACCGATTCTGTCTCAGCAAATTGTGATGAAGATTCAGAGATTCCGATAACAGAGGCATCCCCGACAAACACGCCCTCGACAGAGACACCATCAACTTAAACGGCGAATTGAAATACATCGCCATTGCCAACAGTTGCTAAAGTCTGTGATAGATATGGTTTATCGACGCGATCTGCTGCTGCTGTTGCTTCTGCGGTGTTGGCTGACGTCGGCTTGGTTTCTACCGAAGATTTAACTCTGGTTAAGATTACAGTTAAGGTTATAAGATCTACAGAGATGTATCCAAAGCCCGGAAACTTCAAAATATATTGGAGGTATAGATATAAAATGCATTTACTTTTATGGATGAAAAGACCATCGCAAAGAAATTTTAGAAGACCACATCTCAATTTTAGCACAACCTGGATCAATTTATTTGGGACACACAATACTGAAAGACGTGGCACTGCAAAGGGAATTCTTATTTCGATCACAACTAGTAATAGTAGTAGACAAAGTAGAGGGTCGAGGTTGCAATTAAGATGACGTGATTTGCGTTGAATGTGACGGAACTGCAACTAACACCGATTGGAAGGGTGGCGTGATACAATATTTAGAGGAGTATTTGGAGAGACCGTTACAATGGTGTGTTTGTATGATGCATGTCAATGAGTTACCCCTTCGTCATTTATTCTTGGCCTAAGATGGTTGCACTTTGGGTCCTAGAGACCTATAACAGACGCATCACAAAGTGTAACTGACGTTACTTCTAGAGATGGCTTTATTAGAACCGGGATGCAATCTCGAGCAGAAATGCCAAATTTTGGACACAAAAATAAGTTAAAACTTTTAGTTTTTGTCATTGATTATTATCTATATTTTATTTATTTTATTTTCTTGTGCTTTGTTTCATTAATTTCAACAATAAAATACCTTTTAAACTTGATTTTTTTTTTATTTTAGGCAAAAGGTCTATAAAAACGTAAAATTTACAAAACGTCAAAGCTCGGTAGAGCCCTCAAGATGATAAACAATTTTAGTTTTTTTTTACCTTTTTCGCAATTTGTGTAAATTTACGCAAAATTTGACACCACTTGCGATTGTGTAGCTCAAAATTTTTTTTTCTCGTACATGGACGGGACATCCTAGTGTACACATCGGGATTCACATATCACTTGTCGCGGAAATGTCGCCCGATGAGGTTATGATGACAGCTGCGTATCTATTTATTTTAACGAGTTTTCGAAACGTAAAAGGAGGAAAAGGTGATGGGTATGAAATTATTTACTGCAAAGAGAAAGAAGGATGGATATTTATGCGATCTTCGAATGTCTGACGGATCTTTTGCCAATTTCACTCGAATGACAACAACTGTTTTTGAAAATTATTACAAATAATCGGGCCTTCCATAGCCAAGCAAGACGATATTAAGGAACGCTGTTGGCCCATCATTTTATTTTTATATTCACGGTTTGAAGTGTCCCACAAAATTGTACGGCTTTGGTAGAGCGCGATGAGTTGGAGAACAATTTCGTTTCCCCACTTCAATGACGTGTTGACGGATACAGCGCATGCGCACTCACTGACCACGTGGTACTGACGCAAAGCGTGATGTCGCCGTGAGCTCGCTCGGGTACCGTGCGCATAGCAACGTTGCCGCGACACGTAGAAATGCTCCGCTATGTTGTGCATGACGTCGCGGAACAATGCGCGACGTTGCAACGTCACGTAGACTCTATGCCACGCGTGATGTTGAGGGGCAATTTGTTCCATAGTGAATACATGGCTTGAAACTAAACTAGGGATGGGTAAAAAATATCTATATATATATATATTCAATATAATATATGGTTGACATTTTTGTCGACAGTCTGGAGAAAGTAAAGTTTACACTTAAAGAGGCAATACTGCTTCGTTACTGACTTCAACTGTTAATATACACATGTAATGGTGGGTAATATATATTTTTCATACACATTGCTGCTCTGTATTTTATATTTTTAATTTCTATACTCATGTGTTGGTGCTATTCCTGATACTTTTTATATTTTGCTACTTATAACTTATATTGTTTAATGTATGTTCTTTTAATTTTATGATATATTTTTTATGTAAAAGCCTATACACATTGCTGCTTGTTACTCTATATTTTTAATTTTTATACTCATGTTTTGGTGCTATTCCTGATACTTTTATATTTTGCTACCTATAACTAATATTGTTTAATGTATGTTCTTTTTAATTTTATGTTATATTTTTTATGTAAAAGCCTATACACATTGCTGCTCTTTACTTTATATTTTTAACTTCTATACTCTTGTTTTGGTGCTATACAGATATTGTTTAATGTATGTGCTTTTTGAAATTTATTTTATATTCTTTATGTAAAAGCCTATATCTAATGAGCGTAAACAAATAAATAAATAATATATATAGTCAATATATGTTTTCGCGATATATGAAATATCTTAATTTTTTCTGGGATAATCGATATTTTTTTCTTGATGACCTTTTTTTTGGTCATCGATATATTTTTTCGATATATCGATAGTTTTTTCCCGATATATCGATATATTTTCTTCGATATTTTTTTGGCGACCTTTTTTTGGTTACCTTTTTATTTTGCTCATGGATATTTTTCTCGGTTAATCGATATATTTATTCCGGTGACCTTTTTTTATTTTTTTGGTCGCCAAAAGCTTATTTCCCTTACTTTTTTGAAAATAATATTGATACAAATCGATACATTTTTCTTAATGTATATCGATTATTTTGATACTTTTTTTGAATATCGATTCGATATATATATATATCGATATTTTTTTTTCATTTACCCATCCCTACCACACACGCAGAGACACAGATTTGTCCGTCGCGGTCGCAGAGACAAAAAGAATCGAATTTCAATTCTTCTGCGGTCACCCGTACAGCTCTGGAAACCTCCACCCGCGAACACCACACACGCTGGGGTACGTCTCTAGAGTTCGCCCGTACACAGGGCCGGCCCATTCATATAGGCAAACTAGGCGATGGCCTAGGGCGCTCGTATTTGGGGGGCGGCACCGGCCTAGCGAACGGATAGTCAGCGTCAAGATCATGTAAATCGGTCGAATGGTTTGAACGCGCGGCTGCCGCCCGAACCGAAGCACAGTGGGTCGAAACCGTAATTTGAGGGACTTAGGGACCAACTTTGTTTTTTTACTTTTTTCTTTATGCCGATGGATAGAGCTCATTAACCTTATCAATAGTTGTCCTATGAAACTTTTTCCTAAACTTTATAGTTTGAGCAAAAAAGTTTTGTGTTTTTTTGTACGGAGCGGATCAAATAAAATTAAATTTCTGCTAAGTGGTGACTGACCCCGTTTTGAAACCTTTTTTTTCTCATACCTTGTCTAGTCTACCATCGTTTGACCAGGGTGTACATAAACTTGCTACTCTACCAGATAAATGGATCGAAAAAATAAAAAACGTATATATTTATAATATTATTTTTTATTTTCGTAATTTCTTTTATGTCAAACTAAATATGAAATAGTGAGTAAAAGTACATAATTACTCAAATAATCAACAAAAAACGAACATAATTATACTAAAAACTAAATGAAAACTTAATAATACAACAACAAACATATTTTTTTACAAATTGTAGATAGTAGTTTTACGATATATGTACAGGCTGTACCAGAGCTAGCAGCAAAAACTTGGCAGGTAGATTCCTGACTATGTTATGAGTCTAAAATGTTCAAGCAACCATGACCTAATATCAATAGTTATGGAGATTTTTATATTCGTAACTTCATTTAAGTCAAACTAAATATGAAATAGTAAGTAAAAGTATTATAGTATTAATATTATTATTATACATTCTAAAATCAAACTCACCGCTCGACGCTCTCCACCCTACCCGGCGCGGCGAATACGAACGCGAACAAACAAATAAATAATCGATCGATAATAATGATAAATATTATTAATTAATTATGCATACCTAATTAGCGGTCACCCGGTCGCGGGTCGCGGGTCGCGGATCGCCCGGAAGTCCGCACGTGTCGGTGGGTAGGTACATGTCGCGACAAGTTTGCACCCGCACAGATGGCTGGCCGCTCTCCGGCGTTCGTTTTTATTATCATTGTCACGTTAAATTATTTTACAATTGCGGGGACATTTTACATTTTACATTTTTACTGACACGTTTATTGCACATTTTAACGCACACTTTTTTGCCGCTTTCTCTTCATCTATAATAATAAATAGAAACAAAATCTTTTGAAAATAATTCGGTCAGTTTTTTTCCTTTAAATATATCGCTTATGTCTATTAAAATCACGTTTTAATTTCCAATGAAAAAAAAACCTAAATATATTTAAAAAATTTCACTTTTTATTATAAGTTCATAAAACCTTACGAAGAAAAGGAAGAAGAATTGATTTCGAAAAGATTGATGTTTTCAAAAATGTGTAGAATACTTAATTACCTACTATCATCATTTTAAATATCTTTAATATTCGAAAAATTCATTGAGATATTATTTAAAAGGGGTGCCGATAACCTCTCTTATTCATATAATATATATACATGTAATGCAAAACACTCTTTATTATTTTAAAATATCAAATTATCTCAAGATCTCATAGACATGTACTGAAAAAACGAAATTATGTTTGCCGCCATTTCAAGTGATAGATCGCTATCAAAAGTTAGGTGTCGATAATTATTATGCGCGAAATATTGAAGTCGACCTACCTGTCTCAGATGACAAAACGGCTGATTTTAATAAAAACGGGTAAAATTTTCATAAAAATCAATAATAAACATAATACATGTGAAATTTCATATGACAGATTCTCCGCTGTGCTAAACCAATTAAAAAATAAAACTATATAAAAATCAACAATAAAACCAATACAGGTAGACCAAAAACTAAGTAAATGAACATTTAATAGTACAACAGCAAACTTCACTATTTTTTTACAATTGTAGATAGTAGTTTTATACGAGATATTGTTCAAATATGATACAAATATGCAACTTTCTTAACCGCTCCTTCATTGTCACGGCCAACACTCATTTTATCTACTATTTTGCTGCGCGCTATTAATTCTTTAATATTTGTAAGCAAACCGGTGGCCAGCATGGCCCTGTATTTAGGCAAAAGATTGTTAATTGCGAAGTCAAACAACAATTGCTCGGACCACTTCGTGGTACAACGAGATGACAGTTTTTCTAAATAATTTATGTAGGAGGCGACCGATTCCTCGTTCTTTTGCGAACGGATCTTGCCCGTTGCCATGATGTTCCAGTCTGATGTGACTGGAGCGTACATCTCCACAAACCCAGTTTTAAGCGCGGCTCAATCTTCAAATTCCCCTCTTTTATTGATATACCATTCCTTAACCTCTCCTTCTATCAGATCAATAAAGCATTTGTAAAGAATTTCATCTGTGACGCCTCGCGCAAACTTGAGAATCTCAACCTCCTTTAAGAAATCTGACACATTCGACCGTCCGTCATACTTGATTTTCCAAGACGACAACCCGGCGGCGGAGTTTTGAAAGTAAATTTTCTCCACAATCCTTTCTTCAGGTTTGGGCTTTTCGTCCTTCGAGGTGGACAGCGCATCTATATATGCCGTCGAAGATCTCTTTAGGAGGCTGGATTGCTCCGACAAGCTATGGCATAGTTTTTCATATGTTAGTTTTGCACTCTCTATGACGGACTCATTGTGAGATCGCGCCCTCTCTACGAGCTCAGGCAACTCTAATCCTTGGGTTTGGATGCCTAATTTAATCATAATATCCTTCAACTGTTCGGCGTCGTCAAAGATTGCCACGGGAATCCCTTCCATCCTGATACAACTGACTATCATGTAATGAAATGATATACCGGATGTTTCCTGGTGATCACCGCTTTCCCGTCACAGCCTATGTCCGTCCCCAGTCCTTCTGCCTTTGTTTTCAATAAGCTCTTGAGTCCTGTTCTGCAGCTCTATCCTGGGCGCTCTTCACACTCTGCAATTAATGGTAGTTTTCATACAATAAAGTCGCAAAGGATTGTGACACTTGCCGAAGGTATAAGTACTCTCAGGCACCGAAGTCTGGCTTGATGACGTGTCCGCGCATAGTAAACAACCCCTGTCACACGTACTCGGTGGATTTAGTTGGGCCTCTCCCACAAAGCTTGAAGGGTTTCACATATGTATTTGCCGTCGTTGATGTTTTTACTAAATATCTATGGCTATATCCATTACGCAGGGCCACTACTGAAAACATTATCCAGTGTCTCCAGGAAATTTTCTTGAAGTATGGAACCCCTTACCGGGTGTTCGCCGATAATGGAGTCCAGTTTAAAAGTAACATGTTCAAGGAATTCCTGGATAAATTTGGGGTGCTGGAGCTAAGGCATACCGCCTTATATTCTGCACACCAAAATTGGGTAGAGCGCTATAATAGGACTTTCCTGCCATGCGTGGCAGCTTAAGTGGAGTCCAACCAGAGATCCTGGTGTCAGGTACTTCCCTCCGTAAATTAGGCCATAAACAACACAATAAACATTTCGACGGGTTATACCCCTTACTTCCTGATGCATGGTAGAGAGCAGAGAGTGGACGGCAGTTTGCATATACGGCTGGGTAAAGCGGCGTCGGAAGGGGGAGAAATAGAAGTGAGTGACAGAGATCCGTATGTGTCTAAATTGAAACAATTGGCCAGTGTGTATGATGAGGTGCAGAAGAACTTGTTACTAGCATTTAAGAAAAACCTAAGGTTTTACAACCAAGGTCGCAAGGACGTAACATTTGAAGTGGGAGATATAGTGTATCGAAAAAATTACGTATTAAGCCGTGGAGGGGACTATTTTTCAAACAAGCTCGCGCCCAAATTCATAAAGAATCGAGTAATCAAAAAGATTTCACCTGTAATATATAAATTGTCAGATCTGAGTGACAAAGTTTGCGGAAATTTCCATGTCCAGGACATGATAAAACTTTGAGTTTGTCTGGGAATTCTACCCTGTGCCAAATGATGGGCACTGTTCTGAGAAGTGAGAAGAGGTTGAATGAAAAGTATCTTGTACACAATGATTTGTTTAAGACGCAGTGATGTGTCGAAACATTATATTGCCTCGCCCTTCTCGCACGGTCATGTTGAGCAGACATGATGATTGAATCATCCGGAGTTCAATCGTCAACGGGTTGACGGGGGAAAGTGCACGCCTCTGCTAACCTCGGGTTCAATATGAAAATACGGGAAGGATGTATTTTGTTCTGTGATGATATCTGCTACCGGCTGTGTCGCATTGATCAACTTAGGTGATGACGCCTGCTTTGAGGGACATAAGCAATACCAGATATCGAGTTTGTGGTACAATGTTGCCAATCGCTAAAATGTTATTTGGGTTAATACATCCCTATGTAAAATAAAGAAGATAAGAATCTATTGATAAAGATATAAGCTGTATGTATGGTGGTCAGGTTATTTCCACTTGATGTTGTCTTTGAGAAGAGTCGGAAGACGAGCTGAGTGGGGGTAACCATGATGACCTTTTATAATGAATTGTGGAGCTAAAAGAAGTGCATGCTTGCTCTTTCTGTCACGTGGTGTTCCCTTACAAATAGGGTAAGGTGACACGTAACATGGAGAAGGAGCGTTATTGTATGATCTATATATGAGTCGTTTTTGTTCGGTTATTTGTCCCGTTAGACAAATACGAATATCTAATAATGATGTGAAACGTAAATTCGTAGATACCGATGTTGCTATATTTATTTCCATACTAAATTTGTGTGCGAAATGGCCTATAAATTGCCAAGTAAATTAATGTGCGGTGTATGGGATTGAACACTTTGACATAGCGCGAACTGTGGAATATTGTTTTTCTCTCATACTTCATTCAAATTAAAATAGGGCAACTATAAAGGTGAAATACGTTTTTTTAGTTGGATACTGTTCGGAGACATTAGTATGTAATTAGTAGTATGCCAAAGATCCTTGCCAAGATCAATGAACATGTTTTAACTTAAATGGATCAAAAGTCTAATGTTTGATATATTGGTATCTGAAGCAAGCTAATAAAGTGTTTTATCTTGTATACTAGTATTAAAATTCTGTTTACTTGATGGAGATTTTGAACGAAATCTACATTGACCTGTATGCAGAGGTTAGATCCGGGAATGAGTTGGATGAGCTTTTCTTTCATCTTAGCGTGTATGAGAGGATTAGTTATTTTATATACAAATGGATGAGAAAGGCTTAAAATAATTTTATTCCTGGATAGAACAACTTGAGAAATTTTTTTGTAAATCTGATTAGTTCTGCTTATTGTATAGCAGATTTCATGGGCAAATGTGGCCAGAGGAGTCTAATGTTCTTAATAAATTGTAGTTTAATTGTTTGAATAATTAGAGCAAATTGACATAAATTCCGGAACAAGAATATTTATTTGAATTTGTTTTATTTGTGCAAGGGGTACCAGCGGTACTCAATCATTCAGAATATTGAACTAAAATTTTCTTTAGATTTGTAGAAGTGAATTTCGTTTTGTTTATCTTAAGAAAAAGAAATATTAGTTCAAGCTTTCTTGCAAGCGATGAACGAGTTGTTGGATGTGTTTGCCCTGTCATGTATGCGGATCATTTAAGATCGGACCGAAATAGTGGCGTTGCTTATATAGTGAGCATCGATATTGAATGCGTGAAAACTAGGTTAAACATTGATCTCAGAAAGTCTTTCACTGTAAGTGCAAGTGTTAAGGTGGGCGCGAAACCACCAGAGACACGGCTATGTGTTAGCAGCTTAAGAGTCTAAGCCATCAATGTTAAACTCACTTATGGTTCAGTAACCGTAGTTCACGAGACTGAGATAAGGTCCGGTTGGGGATTTGAGCACTTAGGCTGTTCGGTGCATATCCAACGATGAGAATATGGAACAAGTTTTATTTATTTTTATACAGAAGTGAAGGTCAGTGGGAGACTTCTTCCAGCCTGCTCGTATAGGGTCTACCTCCAGATTGTTGGAAGTCTCATTCAAGGATGAGCGTTGCCTTCTTTTGTAAGAGGATGAAAAACTGAGGGAAATTCTTTTTGTATGAAAGGTGATGGGTCCATCTTCATTCTGAAAGAGGTTCTTCTAGCTTAACGGACCAGACAACTTGCTAATGTTAAGTTTAAAATGTTATGGTTCAGCGTATGGGAGGTTATGTCAGTTAAGTGATTTTGTTAGTGAGAAAATCTATAGTGAGATGGCTTCTTATAATGATGAGATATGTTAATGAATGAGTATAATGAAAAGTTGAGCATGCCAAGTAGATTAAGATTGAAATTTCATAAGGTTTGAGAATTGGTCTGTTTAGTTTTAGTTTTGATACAAGGCTTTAAGAAAAGTAAATTTTATGGGAAATAGTATTTGTTAGGTAGTCATGCACGGTCAGCTTCAGAGAGAGTGTCAAGTCGTCTTTTGTTGAGGGAGATAGGATGCGGTAGATAATTATAGTAGTCGAGTAAGATTTCGTTTCGGTGTGTGTGAGGAAAAGCAGATCTCGCACATACAATATGTAAATGTCGTGTACAGCAGGGAGTAGATGCCGTATACAAAGTGGAAATGGTTAGGTGTACAATGCCAAACGGAGTGGCACGGTATACGTAGTGAGTGAAGTTATTGTGGTGACATGAATCGGACGATCAGCGTCCAGATCCATTGTGTGGCCACGGTGCGGCTTGTTCTTGGGAAGGGCATGCGGTATAGCTTTTGGTTGTTGAGGACATCGTGTATTGTTATTGTTTGTCGGTTCAAGATATAAGGAACGCGACAACCAATAGAATGATTTCTCCAAACGATGTCCGTGGAATGTTTTCTGGCGAGGCAGATCGTGCGGCTGGAAATGTCCAGCATCAATGCGCGCATGGCTGAATCTTGCGCTTATATTGTATTCCGACAACGGTTGGATGGATAAAGATCGTGTGTGTGGAACTGTGTGTCAGTGTGGAACGTGATATAGCATGCCATTCTGTTTTAGTGAGGCTTAGATATGCTTCGGGTAAAGTGATGTTAATATTAACCAAGTTATAAAATGATTATGTAATTTGTTTTGATCCTTTTGTTGCAGTTCGAAATCTCCGCACGTACACATCCTCCTGCATCTGTGAACCACTGTGTGGTTCTGTTGAAAAATTAATTGTATTAATAAGCTTGTAATTATGATTAAAGTTGCTGTTGGTGCAGGGCACGGCAGACACTCAAGTAAGATTGTTCCAGTGTTTCTTCCAAACATACGATACGTTGAATCCGCAGTGATCGCTCGTATGCTTGGAATGAAATAACTATTTATGTGTTGTAAGTTAACTATTGTATAAAGAATGTTTTAATGATCTTTAATGAGAAGTGGTTTGTAAAAGATATTTCTTTAAAAGAATTTAAGAGAACACACTTGTGATTCTGTCTGATATTAGGGTAGAAGGGAGTAAACTTACGATTTGTCAAATTTAATAAGGGAAATGTTGTATCAAGTGTCATGTGGTTAAATGAAGATGTAAGAGATGTATTTGTTAATGTTACTTCAAGTTGCGTGATCTCATGGTTCCTAACAGAGATAGTTGTTGGATAAATTTTTCCGTTCATGCTGACCGTCAAAATTAATTGACGGAGGAGGTATGTGACGTAGAAACCTTTGTTCGTCACACCTCTTTGCGAAACCTCTGAAAAAATGAATTTATCGATGCCCGCACCAACGATCTGCACCAAAAATTGATTTCTAACCGCGTAGGTGCCGCAAACACTCTATGGAACAAAATAATGTCTTTGGTCTATTGCGGATAGTTTCACAGCGGTCGCGAACGGCGGGGACGACATTACAAAATGGCGCATTCGGAATCTGAAACTTGAGCACGCGAGATCTGAACCTTTCTGTGAACCCTCGTGTTAATAGGTAAGCTCATTCCGAGAAACGCAATCTGAAGTGGCATAAAGATAACATGTGAAATTACATGATTGGTTGTTAATAATGTCTTTCGTTTTAATAGAGGGTTTTTCCACGGGAGCGCTTCGCGCCATGGCCAGGTGACGCAGCATGGAGTGAAAGGTGAATCCATTGCAACGCCTGGGGGGCAGCTGCAGAGGTGATGTTCCGGTAATCATCTGCATCGGCCGCCCAAAGCCTCGGGGTGGGGTTGTTCTCTGGACCCTTAAGGGAGCAATCCTCCTCAGATGCGAGGCCAGCAAAATAAAGACCACGACTTGCCTGGTATTCAAATTCTCTCTATTAATCAATTTCACATCACGCCTGGAGCGAGCTGCGTGTTATCTGACTCCGTAAATACAAGAACATGTGCATCAGGTCGAGCGGTTTTAGAAAAAAGGAACATTGCTAAGCACGTGCGGAAGCGGTGTTTGTGCCAGACTATTGTAGCTTCATTGTTTTAAATGTGATATAGAAATTTTGCCCAGATGTTCATTAATTTGCAGAATGTGAATACCACGCCCCGACACCTGCGCTGCGTCACCGCAAGTAGTATAAAAGTATTTAGTTCCACTGTCTTTTCCCTCCATGTATGACGCGGCCGCTAGCGCTGATGTCGAGGCGTGGTAAATTAAATCTTCGCCTCAATTTATTGTAAAAAAAGGGTTTCAATGTGTAAAATTCCCAAAAACACTTCATAAAAAAAATTGTCACCTTCTGTGGCATTATTAAGTTCTGTTTAAAATTTATTTGAATAAATTCCCCTTCATCTAAATAATGTTTCGTTGTATTACCCTAGTGGACCTGGAGTGACCATTCGTGGAATTTCGGAGCGACAGATATGAAGCGAAATAATCGAGCGAAGTACCTAACTGGTGATTTAAATAAGTGCGACTACTTGTTTGTGATATTCAATTGGAATGTTCAAGTAATAATTAGGGTATTACCCAGCGATAATAAAGTGTTCATAGACGAATTCGAGAACAGTGTATTAGTTTAATTTGTGTGAAGTGACTCAATCAATTTAATAAAATAATTAATCATTTATATAATTATGTATTCAGAATATTTTAAGATTGTCCAAATTTTTCAAGAACACAATACTGGATTCTATCCCCTGGGGGATATCATTAATCAAGAAACGTTATAGATGTCTCACAGGGACGAAGCTTTTTTTAAAAACTTTTTTCGTCTCCGGTAATGAAAGTATAACTCGGCAGTTATAAAAATACAAATCACATTCGAAACAAGGTGGGAAAGTTTAACATATAGACAACTTCCAAAAATTTTATAGATGTGGTAGTCTAATATGGGTGGAATTGGTGAACGTTACAATGAGTAAAGTGATCACTTAAACCAGCCGTACGATCTGTCGTAAGCCCAATGAACACCCAAAAAAGACTTCCATTCCTGCTTTCCCATATAAAAATATAGCTTTGTCTCTATGAGACATCTGTAATATATCTTGATTAAATAATTATGCATTTTAATATACTTGAAATTTAAGTTATTGCATCAAATGTAAAAAAGAATTATTATTTGAACCATTTTAAATTAAATATAAGGCTACCATAACTGACAATAAATTTATAAAAATAAATATCATATATGACTTTTTTATATCATAGACATACATCGTAGACGACTATATTAGCAGTCTCTCGGCGTTATAAACGAAGCTAGCACAAAAATTTACGAGCCATATTATAATTTGAGGTTAAGAGCTTTTCCAAGTTTACCGAAATTATCTTTTCATAAAATATGCCACGCACCATTTCCCAACTGTCTGACACGTAAGAATGCTGCTTTTGACACATTGCGCTATATATCAAAATTAAATTAATATAATAATAATAGACCGTGATTAATACGTCGAATAAAAATGCGGTAAACGGTAAAAACATCCACAACCGCGATATTAAATTATAATAAAAGATAATCTGTGGGTCCGTTCGAGCGCTCTGGCGGCCAATACGCATAACTCATGAGAAGCTAAGAGAAGCAGTGAGCTAAATATTTTCACACAACCATACAGAATAGCTTGTTTGAATCGCTAGCACTAGTGGGAAATGACACGGAGGATTTATAACTTGTGAAAAGAAATGAAGATGTCGTTGACACTGCTAAAAAGTGATTTAGAGACGCGCAGATTTTCGATGATCGAATAATATTTTCGATGGTCGAACGAATTTGCCGCCGAGGAGAACCAAATAAAGTATCTTGTAAACAATTCCGTACTCTTATTTTATTTTTATTTTCAATTGATTCAGCAACATTGTAGATTGACATTTTTAAATATTGATTGTATTTTTTGTATGTATCTACTTATATTTTTCATTAATTACACCTACATGTTTCGGAAAAACCTTTCCATCAGGTCCACCACAAATGACAAAATATCAAAATGAATGATGTATTTTGTTCTTTGTTTTTCAAAATTATTTGAAAAATTATTATTAAATATTATTGCTGAAGTTCTTGATTACTCACAATTATTGGAAAAAATTTTAGAATCGGGTTAGTAGTTAAATTTAATTAATTTTTTATTTTAATATTATTAAATAAAGATAAATTACTAGAATAGATAAATTATAGAATAGAATATTAAATAAGGATAAATTATAGAATAGACGTAGCTAATTTATATATGAGAAAAGTGAATGGAAGTCTCTTATACGATGGCTCAGGGCTTACAACCTGTGTAAGCTGGCTTAAGTGATCACTCTACATAAAAGCAACGTTCATCAATTCCACCGTAAGAGCATCCACACATTATTAAATTTTAAAACTTCTATATATATATGTTCGAATCAAGAACCTTTCAAATATTACTATGGTCTCTGCTAGAGACATCTGTTGATTTTTTATTTAGTTTAGCATAAACACATGCATGACATTCTCATACATTTTGCGCATTATGTTATAACATAATGTCATCTAAATAATATCATATTTTGTCACATTATTATATTTGAAAAGGTATAATCATACAAGAAAGTTGTTTTATCTGTCGCGTTACTGATTATATTGTCAATTGAAATAAAATGTTTTTTTTAATTTTGATCTGTCATCTGAAAATAATGTCTATATTGCTTTGTAATGAATAATACGTATACGTTTTAATGAGTCGTGGTAATTAGCGAAGGTAAAAAACTACGTTTCAAGAAGATTACAACACACACAAGTTCACCGGTTTGAAGACTACATTTGTAGTCTTCAAATTCTACATTTGTAGTCTTCAATTTCTACGAAATTGTGTACGAAATACTAATGGAGTGAAGTAATTATAGTACTACAAAATTGTAGCATTGATGAAGTGAAGTAATTGTAGTAATAATGAAGTGAACTATTGCAGTTCTACAAAATTGTAGTACTAGTGAAGGGAAGTAATTGTAGCATTACAAAATTGTAATGACCTGCAAGAAGTGCTTCTTGAAAAGTGTACTACTTCAAACCACGGAGGGGGGGGGGGATTATTTCGATTTCCAAAGATTTCTTCATTTATCTACATCGACTTACCAAAAATTTCACACAAAGACGTACTATTTGAAGTAGGTATGTACTCGTACTTTCGATAACTTTGAAGTGTGTGTACTTTGTAGTGTTCGCTTTGAAATGAAGTGTACTATTTGAACATTCAATATCTTTAAAGTGTTTGTAGTTTGTAGTGTGCACTACACTTCAAAAGGTGTGAAGGTGTTACTACACTTCAATGTATAATGTAGTACTACATTGTAGTAGTGAGTACAGAGCGGACCCACCACTAGCGGTAATGGAGAGAAGTATTCGATATTCGCCTATGTTACAAGATTATTTTTATAAAAAGGCGTATAAAGATGCATCAACATAATATATTTAACATTTTATGATGCTTTCTTTAAGTAACGGTAAATTATATTGATACATTTACGTACCTACAAATTGTTTACAATACTTTCAAAAAATAATGGCAAACACATGTTAAATCGCTCGCGTCACGTGACAGGGTTTACGTTTTCCTGCTTCGTGTTAAAATATTTATGATCCACTAATAAAAAAAGCCTGTAAAACATTGCATTACGTTTCAAATATACACAGAAATGATTTTTATCTGAAATGCTTGCCAGAAATGTGAGTGAAAATCTCGCGAGTGCTTCAACATCACTATTCATTCGTTTTATCATCAGGTGTTCCTCAAACATTATTAAAAATGAGTTCAATATTTGGAGGTGAGAGTTGGGGATGGGGAAATAGATTCTTTACTCTTCGCGGATGATACAGCGAGGCTGGCTCCCACACAACAGGACCTACAAGAGTGGATAAACTCCTTCAAGGAAGAGTGCACTCAACTTGGGATGAAGATTAGTACTGCCAAAATAGAGGTTATGGTCGTAGGAAGAGACCAAGAGCAGTGCTCGATCAGCATACAGCGGACCTAGCTGAAGCAAGTCGAAAAATTCAAATACAAAATACAAAAAACTAACCCATAAAAACCAAGTTTTTATTTTACTCCCTTTCTTTGTAAATTAAGTTAACCATCATGTAACAATTGATTGACCGAAAATGAAACATGTCTAGACAAATATCTATGTCAAAAATCTCTAAAAATATATCTTTATTACTTGATTTCTCCCCAAAAAACCGAAGTGTGCTGTCGTCTATGAACCAATTGTCATAAATTTTCGAAATTCGTATTGAAGTATCTATTATACCTACCGACGGAGTAATTCAAATTTTAAATATTCCGCGACGTTAACGGGCCGCCGGCGCCGTTGGTAGTAATCAAACTTTTGTAATGATTCCAATTTGAAAAAACCATTAAAATTTCTAAAAATCCAAAATTATACTATAATCATTATTATTTTTTAACGAAAATTTGATAGATCTTTTTGATCGTCGCCACGAGTCTGCTTGCAAAGTTTCAGCTCGATTGGATCACGGGAAATGGGTTTTTCGTCAAGAAAACAAGCAAGCAGACACCACGAGTTAAAAGAAAGGAAGTAATAATGAGCTGAAATTTTCTAGCGACGGGAGGCAGCAAAGTGAATTCGAAGAATTGGAGCTGCGGCCAGCGTCCTACGTTCTGTACATAGTGCGGTGATAAGACAATCCGAGTTTAGTGTCGAGACGAAACTGACTGTTTTCAAATCTGTATACAAGCTGACCCTAATATATGGCCATCAAATTTGGATCCTGACGGAGAGAGTGAGAGCAAGGATCCAGGCTGCCGAGATGAGTTTTCTAAGGGGGGCATAGGGAGTCACACTGGTGGACAGAGCGAGAAGTGCCGACATAAGGCGCACAAATGAGGTGGCTTGGACATGTGCTAAGTACGCCAGAGGAACGAATACCAAGAGGATCCTCCTGGCAACCCCGGAAGGAAGACGGCCGGTGGCTCACCCCTGATTAAGCTGGGAGAAGCAACAAAAAATGTGTATGAAAACAGAATGGATCTAGACTGATTGACTCGTGCAGAAGCAGCGCAAGACAGGTGAACACGGAAACACCTTGTCGAATCTTTGGGGCTCCCGGCCCTAGTCGAGTCGAGTTACACTTATACCAGTCCCTCAAGTTACGCAGCCGTGAGATGCGGCGTCTTCCTACGCTTCCTTTACCACTTATTTTTCCCTGGATGACGAGTTGGTTTAGACTATATTTTGGTCCTCTCATAATATATACGAGATACTCCAGCTTTCGTGTCTTGATAGTCGCAGCACTTCTCGGTCTTTTTCCATACGCCGGAGGACTTCATCATTCGTCCCTCTATCCACCCAGGAAACTTTCAATATGCGTCTACAGATCCACATCTCAAAAGCCTCGACTTTGACTCGAAAAATGAGTAAATACCAGAAATGTAGGGAAAGTTCTCGAGGCATCGTGAAACCAACCATGCTCTATATAAAAAGCCAAACAAGTGCCGCGTGGAGATTCATTGTTGACATTTGACAAGTGCGACAAAGAATCGTGTCATTACCAGCGACAAACCGTAGCGTAGTGACAGGTATCGGGCGAAATACCTACGTGCAAAAATTGAACGGAATACTCTCGAAAGTGATCGAAGCGATTACAAAAACGTAATAAGTGCGAAATAAGAAACAGTGTTAATAATAATAATAATAGTTGAATCATTTATATAGCGCCGTCTTCGTGAGTACCTACTCACTTCAAGGGCTCTTCACATAAAACAACTCACTTGGTAAAAACACTTATTTACTATTACTTATTCACTAGATGACATGCAAAAAAATGGAATCTACATTAAAAACTATAATAGTTGGGAGTGCCAGAAAGAATCAGGTATTTTCGCGGAGTACATACTAGGAATGGGAAACATTAGGTAGTGTGTAACGTTCTGATTCTATAGGTTTTTATACGATTGTTTAAACAAGTGCTTTTTAGTTGTTTTTTTGAACTGTGGTAAGTTGTCTGTTTGTCTCAGTTTATAAGCTAGTTCATTCCACAACTTTGGTCCAGCCACCGCGAAGGCACGGTTACCGAAATTAGTTTTGTGAACTTGTATGTAAACAGAACTAAGACTGTAAATTTAAGAACAGTGCTCCGAATTCCTTCGTGTCTAGTGGCTTTTTGGTAAATTAATAAAAGCTTAAAATTATTTTAGTGTTTCATTTTCCGCCCACAGCCACGTCCGTGAAAGTATGCATGATTTTGTGTGTATCTTGTAATACAGTCTTATAAATGAATAAATTACCTAATAGTGTTCTTGAATTATTGCATGTTTTTTTCATTTGTACAGTTGAATTTTCTGTCTACTGTTTTCCCGAAATATATTAATTTATCTTCATTTTCTAAACGTGTATAGCAGTAATTACTGCAATTATTATGTAAACATACAAAAAAGTCTAGTATAATTATTTTTATTAGGTACATTATTTCTAATTTCTATTTTCTCAGCCATTAAGAGTGAATTCTATGACATGCGATTCACTTAATTGTCGTGCAATGTTTTTAAATTTTGTTTTAATGTCACTAAGACTGTTTATCAGGTAGGTACATTAACGATCATTTGATAATCTTTATTAAACAAAATTTTATTAATCAATTAGAAAAGACATACAGAAAAAACAAATTAATGAAAAAATATTTTATTTGTTACCGGGATTCGAACCAACGGACCTCCATTCTATCCGGAGACGGCGCGTTTTCCAATTTCGGCCCGGCAGCTTGGTAAGTTAACGAAAAATTTTCGACCTTATATGTAGTCTCTTTTTAATTGGTTAATATTTTTACTTGACTTTACTATTTTTCTTTTAACTCGTAGCGTCTGCGGTTCGTTGTCTGCCGGAAAAACTTTGGATCGATTTTTAAACCTTTTCGCGTGATTCATTCGAGCTGAAACTTTGCAGGCAGACTCGTGATGACGATAAAAATGGTCTAAAAAATGTTCTTTTAAAAAATTCAATTATTTTAGTATAATTTTGGATTTTTCTAAATTTTAATGTTTTTTTTCAAATTGGAATCAATACAAATGAGTAATGACCCCGACGCGTGCAGTAGGCACGAAACCTGATTCAATGAGAAAGGAATTATAATAAAAATTTGGTTTTTATGGGTTAATTTTTATTCCATTTTTAAAGTAATCCACTTTTTATAATGCAATAGTCACAAATACCTTCGTGTATTTTAATTTGATTTTTCTATATTTACTATTTGATTAATAAAAATGTGTTTAATAACTATCCCTCACCACACACAAGAATCTTAATTCCTTTTGGTGGGGTATAACATGTAATAATAATTTGATTGTTAATATTTGCTAGTTATCATTGTTATAAGAGAAATTAAATGTATTACATATTAAATAAATAAATAAATAAATATTCACAGAACTTTGTCGTGAAATTACAATTTCACGATAATAATGTGTTTTCTTTAATATATATAATCTTTATGTTAAAAAAATTTAAATAAAATGAATCTGTAGGTACGTAAATGATGACGCGTTTCGCTTGACAACTGTGTCCTCTATAATTATTTTATTTGTCTCTGGTCTTTAGTTGTGGTAATAAATAATCCTATGCTTTTGACATCTCCCAAGTTCAAGTTGATTATAAATTAAGTTTAAAAAATAACAAACATTTAATATTTTTGGCCGTTCGACCCGACGGACAATTCATTCGGTAAGATGAGAAAAAAATGTGTGACACTCAAGGGTGATCCATATATATTTTAATGTATGGCAGACAGCTGGTAACGCCTTGACAACAAAACAAGTTTCAAAAAACAAAAAAGCAGTCTCTCTCATCATCAGGTGAAATTAATAACCCACCTAAATACAGAATGTTGCCGACCTATGGGAGCGGGTGGCGTGGTGGGGGAGGGTTTTTAAAATTGTCTTCTTCCGGCGCATTTAGGGTGTGCGCATTGTAGCGGGAATGCGCGTAGCGGGAAGCAGCATGTAGCGAAAATGCGAGACCACAAAATGCACTTGAAATTAGTGTTCAAACAAAATTACACGGCTGGAGAAAGACTCAAACCTCGAACGCGCGGACGGCAACGCGGCAACTAAGTGACATATTAAAATAAATCACGAGTCACTTTGTTTTCACCACTTTATTAGATTATACAATCTACATGTTTCGAGAAAAATGTTCTCTCCTTCAGGATTGTTACTTGAAATTAGGAAAAATGTTAATATTAATTCAAATGTAATAATTACCCGTACAAAAATTGTGCACAACCCACTATTGAATATTTTTCCACTTAAGATTCCATCCCCTTCAGACGACATTCCTCATAATTAACACCTACAACACCCCCCCCCTCACTATCCCTTCACCGTAACACACTTATTATAATTGATAATGGGCAGGCAGCTTAAGCTGATAGGCCCATATCACTGTCTCTCATTTGAATATCCAGCCTATTCTTAAATTGGTTGACACTGGCTGCAGACACAACGCCCTCAGGCAAACTGTTCCACATATTGACCACTCTATTGCTTAATGCATGCTTTCTTGGGTTACACGAGAACCGAGACTTGTTCAACTTCAGGTGATGTCCTCGAAGGCCCACATTAGTGTTAAATGCAAACATATCTGTCATATTAGGAATATTATAGTAGCCCGATAGAATCTTGAATGGCTCGTTTATGCATGGTTTAACTTTTCAATTTTAGTACACAAACATTCCTGAAGGAGAGAACATTGTTCTCGAAACATGTAGATTGTGTATTCTAATAAAGTGGTGAAAACAAAGTGATTTGTGTTTTATTTTAATAATAATGTCATCACAAAGTTCAAGCCTTCAATCAGAAGAAAAAATATTCTTCGAACAATTAAATGACATAGGACCTAGCCCGTCAAAAATATACTATATTACACATCGTAAGAGCAAGGCTTTTCTAAAACGCCATTAATTTACGCCTTCTCCGTGATTTTTCACGGGTGTACGGCTATTAAATAATGTACTGTCGACCATCTTGAATCGAGTGCCAATCACAAAGAAGCTCAATTCAAAAGCTGACGAATGATTGGTTATTCAATTGAAAATAAGAACTGTTTAATAAAGTGTCTTCGATGAACGTCTTCGAATCGTCGTGAGACGTCGATCGCACTTTTAATTTTTAACTACACGTTATGAATTATATTTATCAACTCCCTAGACATCATTGAGTTGATATACATTTTTAACCAAGGCCAAAATTAAGATGGAGTGACAACGTCCTCAAAGACATCTCTGCCTTGGAGCTCCTGAACTGGAGAGAGCTAGCACTAAACCTATATGTGTGGAGGAAGGCTCTTGAGGAGGCCAAGACCCACCAGGGGTTATAGTGCCAAGAGTGATGATGATACATTTTTAACCAATATGTATATATCAGTTTTCACAATCGCGCCAAAGAAGTATAACTTCTACCTCGCGTACATGAGAACACGTTCCTCCAATTTTTTTTTCCATTAACGGAAACAAACCTAATATAAAAGACGTATTGTATGATGTGAGGTTCTTCACATTAATGTGATTTCACAGAATTTTAATTATTTAGGATTTCAATGGTTTTCAAATTGTTTATTATCATTCCTTAATTAGATACTTAGTTAAATAACGACCAAGGAAAGAGTATTTAGTATCATTTGAATTGTTGGAGAATTCCGAAAAGTTATTATTTGAGTATTGAAACCAAAACCGATATGTTACACGAGCCGTATAGATTTGGAGATATTCGATTCTCAACGTTTCGCTAGGGCCATATCACAGCGTCTTCAGGACAGTGCCCTCTCACAGAATGACGAGAAGGCATTCTCTGGATATAACTCCAGCGAAGTGCCGAGAATCGAATCTCTACACATCTATATGGTTCGTATAACATATGTTATATGTGGGGTGTAAAAGCAAAGGCAGCAATATCAAAAAAAAAAATTAATGCAGTCATCGAGGACTACTAATTTATTACGTACTGAAATCGAGATTTTATAGAAAATATATTCGATAAATTAATAGGAAACATGTTTTTGGATGGGATGGGTAAATCTATAATTAAGTATATTTTAAATAAGGAATCCTCGGGAACTTCTTTCAAATTATTTTTGAATTTTTTGGATATTTTGTTTTTTTGCTTTATAGCCCACATATATTTCTGCTTCCAATTATACAGGGTTATTTGGAAAACATTAGATTATGAGTCGAATATATTCAAGCTATCAGAGATATGCGACATCAAGGTTTGCATTTTTTTTCAATATTTCTGACTTATTTTTTGTAAAACGTTGGACTATCATTACAGTAACTTATATCGATTACGAAAAATTAATTCGTTTCAATACAAGTTAAATAAAACGATATAAACCCTAAAAATTTCCAATTGGAATGTTTTCCGATTGAGATTCGAAGGCTTTTATTATTTTGTTTGACTTGTATTAAAGGGAATGAATTTTTCATATTTGATATAAGTTACTGTAATGCTGTGGATTGAATGCAGTGGAGATGAGATCCCTTAGACGTATGTGTGGTGAATCCATGTAAAGAATGAAGATATTAGGAATGAATGTAAAGCTGATCGTAGCATAATACATAGAATAAAAATAGGGTCGCTCAGGTGGTTTGGGCATGTTGAGCGAATGAATGAGGAATGTACGGTAAGAAAGATATATAATGCAAATGTTGACGGCGCCAGAAAGAGAGGGCGACCACGGAAGACGTGGCATGACCAAATTAACCAGATACTGGAAGAAGAAGATTAGAAGCCTCAACAACCGTCGAGCTTGTATGAATGTAGATGAGGCGAAAGTTGTATGTCAGGGCAGAAGAGTATGGCGCTCTATCCTCTCTGCCTACCCCCACAGGGAAACGGCCTGCCTACCCCAAAGTTTTATTAAAAATAAGTCAGAAATATTGAAAAAAAAAATGCAATCTTTGACGTCGCATATCTCTATAACTATTGACATTAGGTCATGATAGCTTGAATATTTTCGACTCATAATCAAGGCAGGAATATAGTCCTGCGAGGTTATTAATGTTTTCCAAATAACCCTGTATATTCCTGTCACCCCTTAAGAAAAACACTTAGTGGGGTAATAATCCGTGTGAACTTTATTCGACAGCTATAAATCTTATTCGCCCATGTCCCGCGGCGCACGCGACACTGTCTTTCGGATCACACCGGCGAACATTAATTAAGACGTATTATTATTACATTTTCGTTTAATTAGCGTACTTTTATACGTGCTGCTGACATCTGGAATGTTTTAGATCGTCTGACATTTGAATCTCAAAAGCTCCACAATATATTGACGGCGCGCGCCGCTCAGCCCGGCCGTCTCTGTCTCGAAATACGGTCTTTTGATTAATGTCTCGGGTGATGTACGTCTTCCGGAAGATTAAATAAGGGATGGATCGAGGATATTTTCGACGTGAAACATCTTTCCTCTCGCTTTCCCGCAATCTGCGGCAGTGATTTCGTGAAAATGGACTCAAATGCGTAACAGGAAATAAGACAATTAACCAATGAGACGGAAAAAAATCATCGTTTTTAAACAAATCAATGTCTCCAGTAAGTGCCATCACAGCGAAGACGCACACTTCCAACAGCTGACGCTTCTGATTTTGTATATATGCTGCACGGCTGGTGTCAAGCGTGTGGATGTTGTAACTTTGATATATTTTGGCTTATATCTTCGAAACTATCCAATAAATACTTTTTTTACGATATTGTAAACAATAACTTCCCTTAATGATTTACATTCTCAAATTTTATGTAATTTATGTGATTATTTTTAAATATTTATTCAAAGTTTTTATACAAAATGTATGGCGGCACACTACCGCCATATATGAAAATGAAATAAAAACATATACCTAGTGCGGCAAAATTCAATAATAAATAAATGCACATATATTTTCTTTACTTGTATTTACTAATTAATAAATAAATACATATTAGCTTTTTTAAATTTTGATGTTAATTTCTGTTGGTGCTCAATTGATATGTTTAATTGTGAGATGTCAAATGTTACACATCATATGCGACCACCGTAAGGCTCGCTCGTTTTTTTTATGACCACCAAGCAGATATTTTTTAAATCTTTACTTGCATTCTTCCTTTTATGCTGATTTCTAGCCATATTTTGAATTTCTCATTTTTTTCGATTCCTTAGAGTCTACGATACTCTGAGTACTTAAAATGTGGCTAGACCTTCTAATCTACTTCAACAAGTTCATCAGCTCTATAACTTTGACACTTCTACAAAAATACTTATTGTAATAAACATCGAATGTTTTATAATTTTACACGAATTCGAATCATCATTTTACCACGCCTATATTAGCTTCATCTGTGTGTCTGTTTGTCGGTTTATCTGGAAGGAAACTTATAATCGATATTTGACGCGCTTCCCCATGTCCTATCGAACTGAAATTTTGTATATATGACAACACATGAGACAGTAGTACAGATAAATCAAATTCACTAATTAATCAACTAATCAATTGTATTTAATTAATCAATGCTTGACATGGGAAATAAGTTAATGAGCTCACCAAAAGATGGAGCTAGTTTGTTGGTGTAGGGGTCGCGACGGTCGCTTAGGATCTGGTGGTCGGTGGTTCGAGCCCCATTCTAGGACACTAGCAAGTTAGTCCTATTTTCATAAAACAAGCTTTTGGCTAAGTTTAGAATAGCAAGAATATTGATGCGATACGTTTTCCGTGTTCGCATCTCTATTTAAAAAAATAATAAAGTTTCCTACCGAAGTGATTATTTACGACGGGTAATACCAAAACTAAAAAGTAGAAATATATATTACAATTATACAAGTTATATTCAATATCGTAAACGTCCACCTTTTATTTGGAGAGTGAGGCAAACATTTACACACATAAGCGTGGTTTCTAAAAAAATATTTTTATAGCGTTAACTTTGTATTTGGACATAATAATTATTTTCATAAAACTAACAAACTTTTCATAAACCACATTCATTATTTTTAGACGTTAAAAGACGTGAAAAAATGTGTGTGGTATTGCTCTTGCTTTAATAATCCATAAAGCTTCACTGCAGCCGGCCCTGTATACTGAACCACGTGGTTCATCCCAAATCACATGACGGCCTAGTGAGCACGTGCTGCTGTGCGCGTGTTTTGGTCCATACAGCTTCTAATCGGGTCGGTCGACTGAAAGCTCATAAATATGTCATCTTCAAATATAGAAGGAGAAGAAAACTCTATTACCTCATGGTCTTATATCATGCGCAATCAATACGCATGAAAAATTTCAAGCAAAGCACATATGAAGGGTCTAGAAATATAATTACTACTATGCAGTTAATGAAAATGATAACATTTATTTATTGTCATCAACGCCCATGTAGACTTTTACATATACAGTAATATATTGTCGCGTGTCGTGGCTATTTATTAACTATTGATTAATTAACTATAAATACAATATTTCGCAATATATTACTGGAAAATAGACACTTTATTATCGCTGGGTAACACGATTTTATCACTTGCTAGAATATCAATTCTCGCACGTATTATTTAACGCTTATTTATTTCGCCAATCAGATAAGTGCTTCGGTTGATTGTTCGCTCCGGTTTATCGCTTCAATTACCTCATGACTGGCCACATTGAGCGACGTCCTGCGCGTACTTCGTGGCCTATTCAACTGTCAACTATTTATATCCGATAATTGGAATATCGAGCCTCCTAGATTTTTCTAGTGTTAAGGAGAGTAGAGAGTAGAGTACCTCTAGGTATTTATTGACGTTTCCGAGGGTTGTGGATCACCTTAGATTATTACAGGCTGTTTTCAATTCTTCAATAGTGTTGTGACAAGTGACATGTGTACCTATTACCAGGGGTTCAGACACTGCGTAAATTCTTTTTAGCATCTCGTTAAAATATTTTTTTGTATACAGTATCTCGCAAGTACTAGAAAAAAAATTGGGAGAGTCTTTTTCATTCAAATTTCAATAGAAAATATTTTTTATGCTTTGGATGAAATGTCGACAGCTTAGGAGATACATATCTAAGCGACATCAATGTTTGCATTTTGGAACCTCCTACGCGGTGCAGGGACCCCGACCCAATAGGATAAGGGATAGAAGAAGAAGAAGAATATTTCTAATACCAATATTTTAAATGCAATTAGGTAATAATTACCTACCCACATGTTTTGAAGCTTCTGTTCATAATTATCATTTTTCAAATTTAAAACGTCAAATCCTTTTCTAAATGCCTCACGATCATTAATCAATGTTAAAACGTCAAATATTTTCTTAACGCTTCAAGACAACGACTTATTTTAAAAATGCACCTATTAGATGACAGCGTGAAAGCTGTTTATGTTTTAATTTTACACAGGGGTGTATTTTTGCTAATAATAACGGTTATAATAGCGCGTTAATGGATAAATTGTTAAATATAAAATCAATTGAGTAATTTATAGAAGACTCACAGAGCCCTAGCTATTTATATGGGGAACGCGTATGGAAGTCTTTATAGGATGGCCCAGGGCTTATGACGAGAGAGCGAAACCGACAGGCGAGCAATAGAAAGCGCGAACAAAAATCTACAAACGGGCGAAGATTCTAAGAAACGAAAATTAAGTGTAAATTTTAATTAAATAACTTTGTATAAACCACTTGAATAATGACTCTACGTTTACCGGTTTCTTATTAAATCGGTTATTAAACAAATTAAACAAATTAATTAAAACGTTTTCGATGTTTACTGCGTCATCTTCAGTAATATACTGAAGATGATGATGATATTACTGAAGATGATGCAGTAAGCATCGAAAACGTTTAAATTAATTTGTTTAATTAAAGTGTCATTGTGTGAAGTAAACAACGTTGTGTTTTATTCATAGTTATTTACAATGAACTTCCACAAAGTTAATCACGAAAATTTCTAAAAATTATTTAAAAAAACTTCTAAATGGGGGCGTGGCTACAGCTATGGTGGGGGTACTTAAGGGGTGGACGCCGAAATGGGAAATATATCTAGTAGCAGGCTGTTCGTGTGAGTGACTAGTGATAATTAGTGTAAATTACTTTATTTAGTGTGAATTAAAGAACGGTACTCCGATTGAAATATTGTCAAAATAATTCATTTAAATATATTTTTTTTATTTAATTTCAAGTGTTTCATTTGCCTTCCAAAGCGTTGATCCCGCGACAATATAAATAAAAAAATTGACGATGCTGTAGCTAAATTATATTGCTAGCTAAGCAAAATAATAGAGAATATGGACAGGCGGTCAGCGCACTCAAAAGCTACGAGTAGTTGATGTCCGATACAGATTTTAATAGAATTTCTATGTATAATATGTTAATAACCTAATAAATAGTTAACTAGAGACATGTGTAAGGAAAATTCTGATTGAAAATAAAATCAATAAAATTTATTGCTGAGAATAATTTTATACCTACCGGGTGATTAATAAATTGCGTTCTATTTTTGGTCCAAATTGTCTTCTACGAGAGGTTTTTAATATATCTTACTTTACTAGGTGTACACCCGTGGAAATCACCGAACATAAATTAAGTATTATTTATTTATTTATACATATAAAAAGCCTGTCAAACATTGAACGTAGGAGATGTAAATTAATGGTTAGCGTCTTAGCTAAGCCCTGTTATTACATTGTGTTTTATATATAGTACACATTTCACAGGCCATGGAGTAACGGCGGTGGCTATGTCGGTTACTTGCCGCGTTACGGTCCGCGCGTCCGAGGTTCGAGTCTTTCTCGTCTTCTTAGTCGTGAATTCCAGGAAGTTACGGAACAGACTTATTATATTTAGATGTACAGGGGTAAAAAATTATCTACACTTTCGCCATAACACACCATCAAGATTGTCATACTTCCTTCTTCGCATTCGTGTTTAGAGTTGGTGCGACTGCGGTCACTTGTGCGAAATTCGATCCCGATCGCGTCATTTGCCTTTCGGCCATTACAGTGTAAGCATGCCTGCCCACCACGCGCCCAAGACCGTTTTTTTTTTATATATATTTATTAGAGACACTAACAGTATAATAGGTACATTATACTCTAATAATAAAACATTATAAATGAAGACTATGCCAATTATCCCAATCACAAGTGTTTTCGGCACGCTCTAGTAACATGTATTTTTGCATCTATGTGAATTTTACATGTACATTTATATGTATTGTATATTTAGTTTTTGAATGTAGTGCGAATAGTATTTAATAAATAATGGATCTTTAGGTTCAGGTCATCGTTTAGAAAATGGATGTAGTGTACGAGTGAGTTTTTGAAAGATGATAAGGTATCTGCAAGAATATCAGCATCAATGTTAGGGTCAGCACAATACATATTATATGTGCGACACAACCTTGTGATGGGAGAAAAGTAACCAACATTGTTAGTGTGCTGGCTTATTCTAAAGAACTCCGGGTTTCTTATACGGGGTTTAACATGCAAATTTATGTCAGATAGAGAGAGAGAATCAATAGCTCCGCTAAGAATCTTGTGTAGCACAACGAGATCGACTATTTTCCGTCGGGACTCAAGTTTGTGCATCTTGAAAAAGGCAAGTCGATCTTCGTAGCTGTGAAGGTTATCGTGTTGACCAGCTTTGCATGACAAAATACGTAGAAACCTTTTCTACACTCTCTCAATTGTTTTATGAGCAATAGCTCTCATATTGGCTTTTTTTTGACCCAATTTGTCATTTTTTTATGCTAAAGCGGTCATCTTTGGATAGTCCGTCGCTAGAAGGCCAGTTTCGAAACAATATTCGCAGACATCGGAAACACTCTGCGAATCGGTGGCGAGCCGTCAAGCGAAAGGACATAAATTCAGCGAGCCATTCGAAACATTTCTCCGGCATTATTAATCCGGGCGGGTCTCCCGCCAAAGCGAAAAACAAAAGCGCGCGGGCCGCGTTCATTTGTCTGTGCAAATGGCGGGGAAATGCGGGTAAACAGCGCCGGGCCCAATAAATTATCCGCTAGGTGCCGGAAATCTCGCCGCGCGCGCGACGCGGTGTTAATATTCTGGACGAACAGAGGGAGCAAACCGGCGGACAGTTAAGTGCGAGCACACTGATGAGACTTTGCTCTCGCCTCTCATGGACCTGTAGTCTGAGGCTTGGATCGATATTTTTCGATATTCTCATCGAAAGATATCGATCATGTCGGAAGCCGCAGACAGCACAGCCCTATACCGTTTTTTGGGAGAATATTCTGAAAGCATTCGCAAATATCTAAAATTAGAGGGAGAGACGCGATTTTTAACACTCTCCTCGTAGACCTCGTTCATCCAGTGTTTTATAACTAGTCTTAAGTTTTTATTAAAAAGTATTGTTAAAAATCTGTGTATTCGTAATTAAATAAATCTTGTAAGTATATTCCAAATTCTTCTTTTTATTCTCTGCTTCCCGAATTATATATATATATATATATATTCCAATATTTAGATACCCCAGTATTTAAATATTGGTGGTGACCCCTTAAATAAAATAAAGCCCATAAAAAACAAAAAATAAAAGAGAAACAATATTCTCCCCCCACCCACAGACCCTACAGATCGCGCTCTTTCATATTCCCAGAAGTAAAGGTTAACATGCTTATTTTTGAGCATGCTAACAACTATAAATATTTATATATTCTATATCCCATGGATCCATTGAATCATTCATTCATTAGATACCAATCGCACTACATTCAAACACAAAATATACAATATGTACACATAAATGTACACGTAAAATATAATTAATTGCAAAAATACATGTTACTAGAGCGTGCCGAAGACACTTGTAATTGGGATAATGGGCACAGTCTTCACTATAATGTTTATTATCAGAGTATCATGTACCTATTATCCTGTCAGTGTCTCTAATAAATAAAAAAAATAAAAAAAATAAAAAAACTGTACACACTTGCTGATTATTAGCTTGCTTATTTTAAGCGTGCTCGTGAATGAGCATGCTCAGAGCTAACAATCAAACACACATTCTTATTAGTGGCATGCTCTTGACATAGAATAGAGACGCTCTTGTTCAAAATGGAAACTTTGCAAACTGAAATAAGGAATTCAAGTGAACCAATAAATCAAAGCAGTTCCCGAGTTTCCATCCGCACATTTTTGATTTTAGTTTTAATAATTTTTATTCTAAGATTTGTTTCAATCATAAACATTATTTCTCGCTATATTATTTTTACACAGCGGTGACCGAGTATTCCACAGACATTCGTGATTCCTATAATAAGTCACGAAAAGTAATGTTTTGCCACCTCCCCAACGCGCCATATTTGTTTCATCTGTCGCGGACTGAGAAGATCGCATTGATAATCGATACTAGCCGTGAACGAGATTAGCATGCTCATAAGCAAGCCTGTTCACACATGCTCAAAAGTTACCCCTTCTCGTGGTAAATGACATTAGCATGCTCATAAATCAACAGGCAGTTGATTTTTGAGCGTGCTAGTAATGAGCATGCTCACATGTACTAAATAGCAAAGGCTCAAGAAGCTCAATACTGCGCATGCTCACGTGCCACTAATGAGCATGTGTAAGTTTTAAGTAACCAGGGACGTGCAGTGAGAACAAGAAAATTTCAAAATATGAGCAGTTTAAGAAAGAAGTTAAATCCTTGAATTTGGACAGCGATGGGTTGTAACACTATCTACATGCTTCAAATGGTATGTATTTATTGAAAATTTCTAATTCTAATTGGGCTTGTAAATAATCCACCCATAAACTCGAGCTATTGGCTCATATTATGGCGAATATAATGGAATATTTAGAATTTAAATAAGCTTTTTGGGGTTATGTTGTACCTGTCCCGGAACGGAAGTGTTAAGAATACCGGAACCTCACTGAAGTAAAGAATAAGAATAAAGATTGTTGCCACTATATTTTGAGTGTGGTCATGGACCATGAAGCTGCTAAAGAAGTTATCAAAACCCAATACGTAACTGAGAGTAACAGTTCTAATCATGTATCCAAAATTCTTAGGGAAGAGATGCTTTCTGTACAACAAACGAATCTTCGCTTTGGCAATTTTGCAGTTGGTTGCAGACCAGCTCACCACCGCCCACCAGGTCGGGTTGTCGATGAGGCATAATTAATTTGATCGCTTGGAGCACCAGCAACAGGCAGTAAAATAAGCCGAGTCCAGCAGAAACGGTCGTAACATTTTTATGGCATTTTTAATGTGGCGTTTTTAGACTATTGCATTCCTGATGCCGATGGAGTTCGTTTGAAGATTATTACAAACACTACGACAGAAGAGGAGATTGAATTTTTTTATTTATTTAAATTTTAACTCTGCCATCAGGCGCATTTATTACTTGTATAAGACACAATCGGCCGTATTCTGAAGATTGTTATTTCGATAACTGTTAACCCAACACCGAAATAGGATTTCTACGAGGAATAGTAGGAGTTACTAGAAGGGACAGAATCAGAAACACGCAAATTGGAGAAAGTCTCGAAGTGGAACCCTTATTGAGAGTTATCGAGAAATCACAGCCGGCAGATAGACTGCCAAAACGGGTAATCCAGGCAAGACCAGAAGGCAGAAGACCAAGGGGCCGTCCTAGGAGGAGCTGGCGGAAATAGTTGGAGGACTGCTGCGAAGCGAGGTTGCAATTAAAATGACGTGGAGAGCGCAGCCCAAGATAGGAAGAGTTGGAACCTCCCATGTCGCGCAGGGACCCCGACCCAATAGGATAAGGGATAAAAGAAGAAGAAGAAGGTAACCCAACACTCAATAATAGAGAAACGTCAAAACATCTGTCAAACGTCAATATTTCTGTCATCATATTGGCTTTAATTTAATATTTGGTGTCTTTGGGTGAAAGAAATAAGTGGATGTGTGTGAATAAACTTATTTCTACTGACTCTTAAAATAACATTAGTACGTATTTTAGTAATTAACTAGCCGTAATCCGGTAAAAAATCACGGGAAATAATAATAACGCCTCCCTTCATGACCGTGCGACACATGCCGCGCGCTGATTGCGTGTAACACTCCAATGATCTTAAGTTTAATTCCAGTAATTTACGAACTTTGCAACAGATAGATAGATAGAACAACGGAAAGATAACAGATAGAAAACAACTTAAAAATATCTTATCTAACTTTGTTCTTAACATCTGTGAATCTTTTTAATTGGTCTGTGAAATGAACACTATGCTATTACATTATATGTTTAAAAACTGCTAAGATTCCTTAATAAATAAATAAATTTAAAAAAATAAAAAATATATATATTTAGATTCATCAAAAACTTATATTTTAGACAAAACTCAGATTGCAATGATTGGTTTGCTTGATGATATAAATATCGCCTCGATGTCAAATAAACGGGTCTTTTTTAAGAACACCCAGACACCGTGGAGATCTGACATTACAATTCATGTAAGTATGACAAAATATTGACGTACCTATTTAAATTTAAAATGGTTTATGTGCCATTACTGCACGAACGTTGGGTATTGAAAAGTGACATACCGTGATATAAATAAGACATAAAGGTTTCTGTGTGTAATTTTCTGGGATATTCTGCCGTGTATATCTGACCTCTTTGGCCAAATTTTCGAATCCCATTGCAGGGTCCATCAACAGCTCTGATGTGATGAGTATCTGTTGATATTAATTGGCATGATTTAATGCTTATTTTTAATGAAATTGAAAATAAATTAAATTTTAACAAATATTATTATTAAATTCTGCAGGTTAAGTGTTATTTTAAATACAAACTGATTCGGCTTGTAAGGTCTTTACATATAGAAACCAAAGTTTTTAGAATTGATTTACTTGAACAAGTTGAAATCAATAAACGCACAAATGATGCAAATATAACGCTATTAAATAGTCAATAAAATATAATATTTTCTCCACTTCTTAATACGTTTAAGAAACCCAAAATCAAGGGCATAAATTAAAATAATATTTAATGTAATAATCTCATGGGTGTAAAAAAAAAAGAGGCACTACTTTCAATGTAATTCCGTTAATCACTTACATAAAACGGGGAATTTCGATAATTAAGAATGACATAGAATTTTATAAATCGGGGAATCTTTAATGATGTCTAGGAAAAAATATTCTTAATATAGGGCTTCACCGAAAACATCTAACTATTTCACCGAAAACATCTAACTATCCATAGGAGAAGGGGTAAATTAAATCTTATAAATAAGTCGATTACAAGTAGTATATCCACCGTTTGTTAATGGCCTTGCAAGCCGAAACAGCTGTCACTTTAAAATTACACATAACCTGCAGAAGTATTTTAAAATAATCTATATTTTAAAAAAAAATACGATTTGATTATGTTTTGAAGTTGGCAAACGAAAAAAACGCATTACTCGATTCGTATTTAGCGCATATAACAATCATAATATAGTTTAATTGACACTCAGAAGGCAATTTTCACAATCATGACATAAATTTGCGAATGAGAATCATACGATGGTTTTCGTCCCTTGTACTACATGGAATGGAACCATGGACGCTCGTTTGAACAATGGTATGGGGACTTGAAGCATTTGGGATCTACAAACAGCTTTTAAAAATAAGCTGGATTGATAGGGTTGCAAATGATACTTAAAAAAATATTATTTCTTTGATTTCTCAAATTTCTTTAGGGTAATTTCTTACCCTAAGAAATTGGAATTTTGTTAATTCGCAACACTGTATAAAACCACTATTTCTTGAATTATCAACATATTTTGGGGTCAATGGTCCCTTCATACGAATACAAAATTTTTTAATTTGAAGTAATGGAAATTAAGGCGGTACGTTTACTGCAAACGCATATATCGGCGTTTTTTTTTTAAGAAAATGTGGGTTTTTATTATTCATTTATATCAGAATATATATTCTAGGTTGCAATTTTTTTAGGGCAATAACTTGGATAAAACCTTTGGTATTATATAAAAATAATAAACTGGGCATTATTTATAATAATTAATAAAATATAAGCATTAATCGAGAGGCTGCAGCCAAAAGATCGTTTTTAGTGACCTAGACGGCGCTTATTTTTATGAAAATTTATATGTACGAATAATATGTTTTTTATAGGTATAAAGTATATTTCATTATCTAGAATTTTGTCTAGAGTATACATTCTGATATAAATCAATATATATATATAAAGAAACCCGTGTTTCCCTATCCACCAAGTTTTCTCCACAACCAGCCACAACCACCCACCGGTGGTTATGGTGGTGGATAGCCCTTGGTGTCACATCGAAAAGTCACCCACTCCCACACACGAGGCTGTGCGTGGGTGGAAGTGGGTGACGAAAATGTGCTTTCTAGAACATTGTTTTGTTATGGGAACGCCGCAAATGCTTCAGATTGTTTCAAAATAGGCGCGCCGACTGTGTCGGTGAGTCTAGAAGGTTCCGGAAAAACCTGCTCTAGAAAGTTCTGGAAGGAGAAGGTTCTAGAAAATTCCCGAAGTTCTGTAAGGTTCTAAACTGAGTGGCGGAATGTGTACATTCGACAAATTTCTTGAAAGTTCTGGAAGGAAAATGTTCTAGAAGGTACACGAAAGTTCTACGACGATCCAAACAGTGTACTAAAAACAAAAAATTTATAAATGGAAGTTGAATAACTATTTAAGAACTGAAAACAAAATTTAATAAATCAATTAGGAAAAATCATTATCTGTAATCCTCATTATTATTTTAATTGAAGAAGTTATTTGATCAACCCGTATACAAGAAATTCGTATGTGTGAGTATTGTGTCTGTGCCAGCTTTCACCGGGACATATACTACGTATATTAGTGTATATACTATTTTTTGACACCTTTTTTATGTTTCTTTTCCGTGGACTGCGAGGCACGCAAATGTCTCAATCCTTCAAGAATTATAGATTACTGAAAGACTTTCGACAGCGTGTGGGAAAGGGATTTTCAAATTCTCTGGGCGTGGTGCCAGAAAAAACGAGGAACGTCTCGGGAAACTCGTAGTCAAAGGAACAGTCGGAAATCGAGCAAGAGGATAGTCTCTCACAACGTGGATAGATCAAATGAGGGAGTTAATAGGGTCTTCTTTAAATCCTGGAATCAAAGAACGAGAGGAACGACCTATTGTGAGCCAAGTTACGGACAGATCAGGGATCACAGATCGTCTCGGCTCAGAACAGGAACATGAAGAACATAATATACGAGTTTTGATGAAAAAAACTCAAAAATTTTTAATATTGCGGTCTTTGTGACAATTAAAACCCAATCTTTCTGTTGTTGTATGGTACATTTTTGCTGAACCGAGTAGTGAATACATGAGATAATTTTGATAACACAACTAAGAAAAATACATGTACATTGAGCTGCAATGCAAATGAAAGATTTTACATTTTATAAGAGGGAGAAAAATCACTCAAGAAATAAATAACCAGAATTTCAGATTTTTTATTTGCTTTTTTATTCACTTGCAAATTATGGACGTTCAGAATCTTCTGTGTATAGTTTTCTGGGATATTCTGAGGCGTATTGTGACCTCTCTGGCCATGGATGGAACAGTGAAATAATACCACAATTTTTTTGACAAAACCTGTCTCCGACACGGTATCATCACACACTACATCACAACTTCAACACGGTATTGCAAGCCAGTATTCAACCCAATACAAACATGGACACACCCTGATTTCGGTATGGTATAGCAAGCTAATACTTAACCTATACATCATCATCTTTATAATGGAATTTCCAATAACATAAAACAACTAAATATTTTTTATTTTACTTATTTATGGGAAACTAACAGTACATGTAAAATCAGATTACACATGAATATTAAATAGTATAGAGACCATCTTACAAGTTTCCTTAGAATTAATATGTTATGTATTAACATATATCAACAATAACTTAAGTTATATAAAAAAGGAAAAGATTGATGTCAGGATCAAACCATGAATATCAAAGAATTAAAGGTAAAAAGGGAATCAGGAAAGGACATATCTACTCAGTAAAAAGGAGAAGAGATAAGAAGAAAAAGTAGAGCAAAAGATATCATAAAGATATCTGATCAATACATCTGCACATACATATTATACGAAGTCTGGACAAAAGAAAAAAGATGAATTAACGAAAGATAATATAAAACTACTCCATAAACAACTGAAAATATTTGTGTTGAGGAGGAGATAAATTGTTCAACAAATCGATGCGTCGATAGTTAGTTAAATATTTTTTTTATTATTATTTATTTATACAGTAGATACATAATTTTTTTTTTTTATAATAAATTGATTGCATGTTATAACATTTTAAAGACATTATACTTCCCATAGTGTGAGCCAAAACTCGAGCTTATGGGAGGAGTATTTACAAGCCAAATTAAAGTACAAAAGCAGAAACCATTTAGTTCATTTTCTTTTTCTTCGTTTCATTTTCTTTTTTTCTTTTTAATGTTTCCTTACACCAGCATACAATTTATGTCTGGGGACTTGTTATTTAATTTTTTATTATTGTTTGCTTTAATGCTCCAATTATTTTCTAAATGCATTATTGTATTTTTCTTATCATATTTTGTAATTTTGATGTATATTTATTAATAATAAAAAAAGATCATTAATTTTTACTTATGTATAATATTTCAATAATTTTTTTTTTACATATAACAATATTATTAATGCATAAATCAGTTGACCACCTCTGAACAACCACTTTCTGCAACAAGTGGAATGGGATGTATACCGTATCGCTGGCCGCAAATAGACCCGAACAGCTGTGCGTACAATAACACTCTAATTTAAACTCTGTTTTCATTGTATTTTCTGGGGCAGTTTTAACAAAGCGTAACTAATAGAATGGCGATGATATTTCGATACATTCTTACGCAACAATTTATATAAATCACATCGGTATTTTAATGAGGAAAAGTTTAAAGAGAGTGACAATGAGCTTTCGAATAAATTGTTGGCAAAGCCTTTATTTACTGCTTCGGTCAATTAGACTATTGATCAATGATGAATGAATATACTAATAGCTCGTGTCCGTGGGAGTTTCATGGGTTTTAGTTTGTTGGCTGGAACCCGTCAAAAATGACGGTAATTTTATATGTGAGTTTCTTAGGAATAAGTAGGAATTTATTTATATTATTTAAAAAAAAATCGCAAAATAAAATTTTAGGAAAAATAAAGATTTTTGCAAAAAAATCATTTTTGGAAAAAGAAATTTACTATAAAAAAATACGGACGTTACACGAAGTTACGCAGACAGACAGACAACAAAATTATGATAATTGAGATAGCATCTTATTGGCGCTCCACGGAGTGGCGGCCGTGGCACCATCCGTGAAACAGCCGGTTCGGGTTTGGTGGCCCGGGGTTCAAGCCCCGTCACCGGCCGTTTTTTTAGCCGTGAATTCAAACGAAATTATGGACGTTGCACAAAGTTACACGGACAGACGGACAGACAACTAAATTATTATGTTTGATACTTACAAAAGTAAGGAGTGTTTCCTGAATCCAAACAAACGTTTTCGAAGAATCATATGGATGCCGTCTCAAGTCGAACTAAAACTTCTTCAAAATGAGCAAAGTGATTTTGTGGTGACATTATTAATATAATTAATAAGAATATACTTTGTTTTCAGGTCAGAATAGCTTGAACATTTTCGACTAATATTCAAGGCAGGAATATAGTCCTGCGGGGTTATTAATGTTTTCCAAATAACCCTGTATAAGCGAAATCTTTAACAATAATACTAGTTAAACTCGGACAGTAAAATTTATAAACTCAAGACATTAATATAACACCTAAGAATGATCGCATGCAATAAATATAGTGGAACCATCAGTGTAGTGTTTGTAAAGGTAGACCATTAATTCAAGTGCTATTTATCGTGGCGGACATATGTTCCGGAGACAGACATAATCTGTTATGTTCAGTTTCAATTTCAATCGGCATAGAAAATTCCACAGAGCAGAAGACACGTGTTAACGAGACAAATGGATTTAGTGGAATTACAATCGATTGATTTGATTTGTATAATTCATTTTATATTTTATGTACAGATCTGTATTACGCCCTGTATTGTTTATTATATATATAAATGATATGTGCAAGATATTAAAAAAAAAAAAATGTAAAAAAGTTAGGCTGTTTGCCGACGATACTTTAATATACATATCTGAAGAAAACTTGGAAGAATTAGTAAGAATGTTAAACGAAGAACTAATTAATATACCGAATTGGCTTGAAATGAATAAATTAAAATGAAATAAGGAAAAAAACATAAGGAATAATGATGAGATAAAGATAGAGATGGATAAAGAAGAAATAGAAATAGTGGATACAATAAAGTATTTGGGGATAATTATAGACTCTAATTATCATTTAAAAAGCATGCTGAGTACATAACAAAGAAAATTGCAAAGAAAGTATCATTCTAAGGAAGAATAAGACCAAAATTAACTAAAGAAACAGCGATAACTATATATAAATCAATGCTTTGCATTACTCCCTTTATATTAACGCGTGGTGTCTGCTTGCTTGCTTGCTTGCCGGCTTGCGTTGAATATAATTCAACGAAACGTCGAGAATCGTTTCTCGGAAAAACATACGGTTCGAATAAAATATCCGTAACCATTTACAGTTAAATATGTCTAACGACCGTAATAACAACCTTAACTCTTTAAAAAATCGCTTATGTCAAAAAATAAGAAATTCCGACTTTAATCTACGGTACATAATATTGAAATGTTTATTTTAAATGCTGTATATTTTATAATTTATAGAAATGTATAAATTTATACATTTGTTATCCCGACAAAGAAGTCATTGGCTTTGAAGCATGTTGAATTTTTTTCAATAAAAAAGTGGTGTAAACAAAGTGTATTTCTATAAATTATAATCATAAATAATTCATTTCTGATATTTTATACGCACCGTATGTATTACCGAGAAGCGAATCTCGACGTTTCGTTGGATACTTATCCAACGTCATCAGGAGGAAGACCTTTACCCGCGGAGGTGGAGGTCGGACTGTTATAACGACGCTGATTCAACCCTTGAGAGAAGTCGCAGTAAAATCCGCCGACGCAACTATTACATATTGCACACTGGCGACCTCTATTGTACAAGAAGAGAACACTCCACAACAAAGTGCATACAATTTACGCCCTAGAAAGCGCACCTAATCAGTCCGACCTCCACCTCCGCGGGAAAAGGTCGTCCTCCTGATGACGTTGGATATGTATCTAACGAAACGTCGTTATTCGCTTCTCGGTAATACATACGGTGCATATAAAATATCCGAAATTACAGTTAAATAGAAACTATATTTTTTGTTGTGAAATGAAAATTGCACTCACATTGTATCTGATGTAAAACATATCTAACAGAATAAGACAAGCGAAGTGTAAAGCGACAGACATCTTGGATTCGCGCCTGGTTTAATTCCACGCTCGACTCAAACCATTTTAAGGATGACGACTTAATGGGCTTCCGTCATGACAATAAGCTGATGAAATTTAAGACTAAAGTTCGTACGGAGAATCCGGTTAAAGACGAACTCATGGAAAAGGGAGCTCGAATCAAATATTTTCACTATAATCATTAACAAATAAAATAAAATAAAAAAATAAAATATTGATGACGAGACCTGTTGCCTATTCTGCAAATAGGCCTATCATTTGTGGAAGAAACGTTATGATCCTTAGTGATGAGGAGATGTGTCTGGAGGATCATGATTTGATATTACTAAAGGACTGTTCTGGATGTAGGTAATGGAGTTCTTCCAAGGAGTGACTTCCCAGGAGTGACTTCCAAGTGTGGAAGTCGATCCTGAATTGGCAAAAATAGAAAGAATTTGACCGAACTTGACCTCCTGAAGCATTAGCTTCCACGTGCTTCTGTTTTCGGCGATTTGTTGAATGACTTCAACAGCTCCACCGCGCCCTTATTTTCGTCTTCTTTCCAAGGAATTTGGAGTCTTTCCACTCATCTTCTACCACCTGGTGGACGATAAGAAATATTTTTGGAATCCAGCTTCCTGCAAGCTCTAGACGCGACCCGCCCATCTGAGTCGCTGTAACTTCATGTGGGTGGAGTACCTGGAGTTTTATAAATGACACACAACTCATCATCGTATCTTGTTTTGCATACTTTCCCAGCCTGCACAGATCCATTCATCCTCCGCAAAACTTTCCTCTCAAAACTGTCGAGTGGTTCTCAACATGCCTCATCACACGTACGAGATATTGAAACTTTCGGATTTTTATTGTTCTAAAACTTATTTTTTACTTCGCTTATATTAGCTTCACCTGTTTGTCTGGACGGAGTCTTATAATCGCGCCGTACAAGCGAGTGAAATAATATTATAATAACAAGCTGTAACACGTGAAAAATGATTTTTACATGTCGGTTCCTAAGGAATAAGTATGCACCTATTTTTTTTTTAATTCGAAAAAATATTTTTGGAAAAAAAATTTTTTGAAAAATAAAATTTTTGGGAAAAAAAATTGGATTAAAAAATTTTCCAAAAATAATTTTTGGGAAAAAAATTAGTATAAAATAGTTACATGAAGTTACGGGGACAGAGAGACAGACAGACGGACGGACGGACAGACGGACAACGAAATTATTGCAACTGGGATATAATATTATTTCACCCGCTCCTCAATATCTAATCGAGCTGAAATTTTCCAAACAAACGTATTCTCGATGACAATACATGAATCAATTATCAGATTCACTAGTTAACCAATTAAAGTTTCTTACCGAAGTGATTTTTTACGACAGGTTATATTAAGACTAAAATTAAGCAGAAAATTACTTTAGATGAAAAAATTTAAAAAAACATGCTTAGGAATATTAAAAAATAAAATTCGGCAAAAAAAATTTCCTTCACTCTCCAAATAAAATCGTGTGCGCTTTCCCTCCATCAATAACAGAATTCTGTAATCTATATCAATATCGTAAGCGTCCATCTTTTAATTGGAGAGTGAGGAAAAAATTTATTAGAGAAATCTTCCGTAGATCCACATCTCAAATGCTTCATATATCAAGAACACGTAACATCTGTTATCTTACGCGATCATTTATAAACGCCTCATAAATTTCGTCGTTACTATGTATCTGTGAAGGAAATGCAAAAAATATTAGGGCCTTACATATGAAATTGGCGTTTTGCCGATAAAACTGTTTTAATCCACTTGAAGCAAATTGGTAAGGTGAAAAAGCTTGAAAGGTGGGTACCTCACGAATTGAGTGAAGCAAATCAACAAACGCGCGTTGACTGCTGCGTTGCATTACTCAACCGGCACAATAATGAAGAGATTTTAAATCGAATCATTACCTGTGATGAAAAGTGGATCCTGTACGATAATCGGAAGCGCTCATCGCAATGGCTGAACCCTGCCGAACCAGCCAAACCATGCCCCAAGCGAAAATTGACTCCAAAAAAGTTACTTGTGAGGGTTTGGTGGACTAGTGCTGGTGTCATTCACTACAGCTTTCTTAAATCTGGCCAGACGATTACGGCAGATGTCTATTGTCAGCAACTGCAAACCATGATGGAAAAGCTAGCTGCTAAACAACCGAGGCTGGTTAATCGCTCTAGGCCACTGCTGCTTCATGATAACGCTAGACCACACACTGCACAACAGACGGCTACCAAATTAGAGGAGCTTCAATTGGAATGTCTAAGACATCCAACGTACTCTCCGGACCTTGCCCCAACAGATTACCATTTTTTTCGAAATTTGGATAACTTCTTGCAAAGGAAAAAATTCAACTCCGATGGGGCAGTCCAAACCGCCTTCAAAGATTTTATTGATTCCCGTCCGAATGGTTTTTTTAGTAAAGGGATCGATGAACTACCTATGAGATGGCAAAAGTGCATAGATAGCAGTGGTACATACTTTGATTAAATAAATATATTATAATAAAAAAAAATCGGCTTTATGTTCCTCCCATACTAAACGCCAATTTCATATGTAAGGACCTAATATTAGTCATTGGACACAGACAGTCGCCACGATTATACCGAATACAAAACCAAGTTGTTTCAGATGCCAAACGCGAGAGAAGAGAGTTGTCTAATGACCCCTAAAATGCAACTGACTGGTACAGATTGCATTTCACTCGGCCTTGACGTGACGACAATAGGAGCCACTCGTGCTCGGTAATAGTGCACTGTATTTAAATGATGCGGCATCTTCGGTGGTTTAATTAGACTGAGAAATGACATAAGCTGGACACAGCGGCTCAGAGACATTTGAAAAGTCTTGAAGGGTTAAACCACCTTGACATTCTCAACATGTTATTTTTGAATATTTTTTGAGTATGTCCAAATTTTTCAAAACAGCACTGGATTTTTTGTCACAGGGATATCATTAATCAATCAATGTTTATATATAGATGTCTCACAGAGACGAAACTGTATATTTATGGGAAAGTGCATATTTTTTGGAAGTTGCATATGTGTAAAGTGATCGTCTAAGCCAGCCGTACGATAGGTCGTTAGCCCTATGTACACCCAAAAACTTCTATACCTACTTTCCCATAAATATACACTTTTGTCTCTGTGAGACATCTATATATACATTGATTGTTATTTTTTATGCTTATTTTTTCTTATAGCTTGAAGTTTTGCGAATAATTTAAGTCCCAATTCATTCAAAAATTCTAAAAATTGGCTGAGTTACAGCAAATTTAAACTAGCCTGGTAGGTGAATTTTTAAACGAATTTTTATATTTCATTTTTTTTGATACTCTATAGTGGATGAAATATCTCGATAACTATTCAACTGATTATTTTTCAAATTTTGCTTGTATATTACTAATAACGTTATCGCGTATTGACCTGTGTTACCTACCGATTGTTCGAAAGTGAGTAAGTGCGATCACAGACGTGCGAATATTCTGGAAAGACGAATGTAAGGTGCGCCGCAGACGAATTGTTAGTGCAAAATTAGATGAATTACATAATATTGCTCCAATTGGGTGATTAAATAAAAAATTATTAAATTAATTTCTAGCGTTTTGTCTGTCTCCCAACGACACTATTATTAATTTTTTATAATATATGTTCCTGGATACTTTTATCTTCATATATAATATATTACTATGCTGTACTAAATATTTTATGTTTCAATTATATAAACTCGGTTAGCCCTATTTTCATATTGTATCAAAATGGTGAATCTGCTGAAAACTGACACGGCGTCACGCAATGCGGGGCAATTCAATTCATTCGTGAAGATAATAAGTGCGACATCCCAGCATTAGAACCAGCATGATCAGTGATTCGTGAAGGTGAAGTTAGTTACACCAGCGCACAGCGGTAATAAATACCGGGGCGAGAAGTTTCTACGCGCGAACATTGAACGGAATTTACTAGAACACGATCAAAGCTATAGGAAAAGCGTTAATTATTTCGAATTAAGGAACAGTACAGTATTAAATTTGTGAAATATTCGGGAGACATTTAGCGACTGTAAAATTAAGAACGTTACTACAATTTAACGCGTGTCCAGTGACTTTCTTTGGTAATAAATTGAACTAATTTTATTTCCAGTGTTTTCATTTGCCACGTCCCGTGACAACTTGTTTAATTGTTAATAATCTTGATAACATAAAATAATTAATATACAGGGTTATTTGGAAAACATTAATAACCTCGCAGGAATACATTCCTGCCTTGATTATGAGTCGAAAATGTTCAAGCTATTATGACCTAATATCAATAGTTAAGGAAATATGCGACATCTAAGTTTGCATTTTTTTTTCAATATTTCTGACTTATTTTTTGTTAAACGTCGAACTATCATTACAGTAACTCATATCGATAATAAAAAATCCATTAATTTCAAAGAAGTTAAATAAAATTCGAATTCCAATTGGAATGTTTTCCAATTGGAATTCGAAGGTTTTTATTTTTTTATTTGACTTGTATTAAAGGGAATAAATTTTTCATATTCGATATAAGTAACTGTAATGATAGTCCAACGTTTCACAAAAAATAAATCAGATATATTGAAAAAAAAATGCAAACTTTGATGTCGTATATCTCCTTAACTATTGATATTAGGTCATGGTTGCTTGAACATTTTCGACTCATAATCAAGGCAGAAATATGGTCCTGCGAAGTTATTAATGTTTTCCAAATAACCCTGTATAATATATTCATAGCTCTAGAAAAACCGTTTTAAAAAATAAATAAAAATGTACTGAACAACTGTCCGAAATCCTGTCGATCCCGAAATACCGATTGCGTGCGGAAAAATCCATTTCGCTTCAGAACGCTGCACAAGTATCGTTATTCAAATTCATATTCAGTATATTTTTTTGTTCAGAATCTCGAAGAATCTGGGCTATTTCGAAAGCCACTCTTGAGATGTAAAAATAGTGGGTATTTCTGAAGAAACTCCATAAAAAGATCAGCGGCCTCTGAACACTTCGTCGGAGCGGTGTTTTGGAGGGAAATTTCAAACATCCGCCGCTAAATTAACACCATCTGAACGACAATCGTCAGAAGCTCGTGATTCATGGCGTCCGTGCTCACACGACGCCATCTGGTGACACGTTAATGTCGCGCACGAAGGTGCACACAAGGTGCAAAGGTGCAGTGCAAAATAGTAAAATGCCATATTTTTTTTTAATATTGGCATCAAAAAACATCAATGAAATTAGAAGACCTATAGGGGTAAGAGCACATGGCGTTGGGACATGTATTAAATATTAATACATTTTCCGGTATAATTGAGTGTCCTGATTCCAAAAATGTCATAAAATAACCCGGCATGCAAATAATTAATGAGTAATTCCCTTTTAAAAATCGTAATGATTTGCTTAGTAAGTTTGACAGATCAGCCATTTTATCTATACGATACGCGAACTATAGACAATCATTGATTCAAATACTTATCCACAGTTACGTGTAAAAATTCAAAGGAAAAGGCTTGTCAAACTTACTAAGAAAATATTTCGATTTTGAAATTGGAATTACTCGTTAAATATTTGCGTGCCGGACTATTTTATGACATTTTTGGAATCAGGACACTCAATTATGGATTTATTACTCAAGCCTGAAAGATATCAGCATTAGCCAATATAAATATGACCGCACACGGGAGTAAGGACATTTGTTGTTTTTGGGCGCGTTTGACAGCGATACCAAAGCGAACGCAGCCGCGAGTTGCGAAGGCCAGGGTAGTCAAGCGAGCGGTAATTCGACAGTGAATACTCTTACCTAGCAAATAAGCCGAAGCGAAATAATACGTGTGAAAATTGGATGAGATGTTGTAGTGAATAGTGAATAAAGTGTTAAAGCGATTAAAAAAAGTGTCTATTTACGAGTGATAAATTTACGAAATAGATTAATTTAAATAATACCGTTAAGTCAAATAGTGTCAAGTGACTGTACGTTTGATTAATCAGTTAATCAGTAATTAATAAATCCTGTATTAAATTCCATCGTTTTCATTAATTCCTCCCGCGGCCACGACACGTGAAAATATGGTGAAAATTCGAAATTTCAAAATCTAATAACTTTTTAATGCTTGCGATCCAATCAATTTGATTTCATTTTTGAAATCAGGGTATTCAATTGTATCGAGGAAAGCAATATTTTTATATGTAGGTATGGTTCAGGTCTCCTTGGTACTATCAGCTTGCGGAGTGCCTCCGATTTAGCTGACCGCATCGTGAGCCAGTGATATTGTCCGGGATACAGAGGTCCATCAAAGTCCTCTAGTTGAAGTAACATTGCATTAGTTGGTTGTCCTGCTCTGCATATGCGAAAGACAGCTCACTCCACATGCAACTCTCTCTTCCTTTACTCATGTTCCCTCCTTCACTACATATACAATTTTTTCAACTATTTATAAGCACTCTAAAAATTGCATTAGCCATTAAATTGGCTATTAATGATACCTTGCTTTTTTGGTTTTGATAATTTATAAAAAAAATCTATTTCAATACAAATTTCAATACAACACAAACTAATAAATGGTATTATCGACTCTCCTCAACTACTAGAACGTATCTAGAAGTCATGCAGATTTTTCCGTGGAAACTGCAGCTACTAACAATATATTTAATTCTCCACTGCAAAGGCTCCCTAGATTAGCAAACAGATACGAGCAACTGGACGTCTTTGGCAACAACTGTATATTATTCAAACATATATTAAAAGGTGTATTGAAAGATTACTAGCATTTGTCGAATTGGAATTTAATAATTGATTTGTATTTGTATGTATATTTTTTATCATAATATGACTTTCAAAACTTGTGCTATATATTTTCACTCTACATTATTATTTTTTTTGTTTTTAAATTTCTATTATATTATGTTTTTCTTATGCTTCTGCTTTTTATATACTTGTTTTTTACTTTATATTATATTTATCTTTATATATTTGTATATGTACTTTCCTCTTTATGTCATTATTATGTTTACATGTTTTTTTTCTCTTTAAACTATATATTCTGTTAATGTACACTTTACCTATCTGCTGTAAAAGCTCTATAGGGCGTTAATTAATAAATAAAATAATAAAAATAAAAAAGTTTGTTTTAAGATAACGCGGTAGGTGTATCAAAGGTACACATTCATGGTTATACAATATGTGTTTGTATTACATGATTAGAAAATTCTGAAAAATTATGTTTATTTCAGCATCATAAATCCTGTACACTACAATTTGCAACAATTCTGGCAACTATACAAAGAAATGCTGGGCATCTTCTTGAGAGACAAATATACTATTGAGTGAGAAGAAAATACAAGGTTGCGAGCTGCCGCCAAGCCAAAGTAGGGGTTATACCAAACGCGTGGACATAATGACTGATTACATTGATTATGACATTCTTAGATCTTTTTGTTTTCTTGAAGAATTTTCCGCAACTAGAAGGATTGTGACGGATCTTGTATTTTTAGACATAGTATTAAACGGGACTATCGACTGTCCTCATCTACTTGCGTGTTCCATCCCGCTAAACTAAAAGTTGTGCAGGTTTTACCTTGAAAACTGCAGCCTCTAACAATTTTTTAAATTCTCGCAAAGGCTTCCTAGACTAGCAGTTAGACGATTTGGCCACTAGTTTTATTATATTCAAATATATTTTGAGTAATTTTTAGAAAGATAACTAGACTTCATCTATTGAAACTTTAAAAAAAGTTTAAATATCTAGGAGTTGTTTGTGGAACGTTCATCTAACTATCTTTTCGGTAACTACCAACATCGGTTGTTTTCATGTGCTGGCTTTCGTGGTCTCAATGGGTTGTATTGGAAGAGAATCGCACAGAATTGAGATGGTGGATGACAAATATGAAGGCCTATGACCAGGGTGAAGAATAAATAGAAGAAGCATTTTTTGCAGTTAACCCTTTCATAGATATGCAGACACAGACGTGATCTGGAAATTGATAGAACACGCGGGTATAGGCGAGAAAGCTCGACAAACCAAGGACTTTGTATTATCAGCGACAACATTGCACGTGAGCATAGTATTATTTTGACAGCTGCGAATATCGAATTACATGTATATACGAAACGGAATTATAAATAAAAAGTACCTACGTATGGAATATTCGAGTGGAGAATGAGTTATAATTACAGAATAGTGTTCCAGTTAAGTTTCCACATAACGCATCAAATTATGTCCATAGATATAAAACTTATTGAAACGTCAAATTTAAATTTTAATAAATGTAAAAGTATACCTTCACGCATCAACTCTGTTGCTCGGTTTAGTGTTAATAAATGTAAAGGTATACCTCCACGCATCAACTCTGTTGTTGAAATGTGAAATGTACTACGACGCAAATGCACTCCTGTTACTTTTAGTAAACACACACACTCTTACTACAATTTTTTGCATTATTAAATATACACTTAAATATATAGAGAGATCCTAAGAAATATACAAATTCATTTAACACAAACTATCCCCGCATTGACTTTTTTAACTCAACGATAAGGGACATAAAGCAAACAATATTTACACAATCGCACCCAAACTAATTCATACAATTTATCTTTCCTTCTACTCCCGTCCCACATTCTCCTCCACTCTCTCCACTCGCTGTTAAAATAATTAAAAAATATATTTTACTACGTCAAACTTATTTTAATAAATTACTATATTCAAAATTTGTAATTGGCATAATTTCATATTCATTATTTTATATTTGTTAATACATATATCTGCTGTTAATTTTTCCTCAATAAATAAATAAATATATAAAGTTTTATTGATTTAAAGTGTTTAATTTGGTTCCTTGAAAATATTTAGATAAAATCAGCTATTTTAAATTCATTGTAGTAATTAAAAAGTTAAGGTTGTTATTACGGTCGTTAGACATATTTAACTGTAATTTCGGATATTTTACAATCCCAATTTCAATAGAGATGACAGGTACAAACTATCAAGTATTTGGCGCCCTGTTCTAATGACACTGATTGAGAGAAGTCGCAGTAAAATCCGCCGACGTAACTAGTACATATTGCACACTGGCGACCTCTATTGTAGAAGAAGAGAACACTCCACAACAAAGTGCATACAATTTACGCCCTAGAAAGCAGCACCTAATCAGTCCGACCTCCACCTCCGCGGGTAAAGGTCGTCCTCCTGATGACGTTGGATAAGTATCCAACGAAACGTCGAGATTCGCTTCTCGGTAATACATGCGGTGCATATAAAATATCCGAAATTACAGTTAAATATCATCGTAGTAAAATTTTTTAGTAAAAAATATTTACACGTATTTACTAAATAATTATTTTAAATATATGACTACAGTTATTTATTTATTTATTTAACGCCCTTATTTACGCTTGTACAATATACAGAATATTTTTTTTTTAATAACATAAGACAGTTAAAATAATAATACAGTTAAAAGTTACAATAATAATTGTTAAAAGGTAATAATAATAATAATAATAATAATACAGAAAAACATAAGAAAAACATAAAAACATAAGATAAAATTAAAATAAAGTTGAAGGTAAAATAGAAAGATTTATTGTCCATTTCCATTTCGTTGGGATATAAACAATTGTATCAGCTTTGTCCTATAAACAGTTATACTATCAGCAAAAATGTCAGCCGCCTCTGCATGCTCATTCCTTAACGAATGTAATCTGGGAATTACAGAGTTTGCTACTGCATTAGTTCTGACCGTTATACCATCAAATGTATTATTTAGCCAATGGCGATCAAGCGATCCCCGATATAAACTGATCAAATGGCCGTTCGGAATATCTTTGCAGAAGCGTACGATGATTTATACCCGAAGCTCGTAATAAATCAACTCTTAACACTAAGCCCCCGAGTTTTAGCTGCGTTTAATCCGACGTCTGATGAACTAGCAGTTGGATTTGTTCGTCACTCTTAATGCTGTTATATTGGTCAATAATTAAAATGGCAAGGCTGTGCGTGCCACGTTCATGAGTAATATTATATTCAAGGCGTACAGAAATTGCAGTGCAACCATACGTGCGGCGGTGCAATGATTCGTTTTGATGCGAAACATATTAGGTGGAGTAAATCACCAAAAACCGACAAATTAAATGAAATCTTGATGACTTCTTCTTCAAACACAGCAAAATAATTTTGTGGTGACATTATTAATATAACTAATAGAAATAGACTTTTTTTAAAGTATGAGTTAATAAAAACCTAAAGTGTTTAAATAGCAATAATTATTCTGAATTTTCTAACCATCTTTTGGCTATGGATCATTCTTTTGATATTAATAAGGATTTTAAGTACAAATTATACAGAATTACAGTTTGATAAATTATAAATTTTGGAAATAAGAAAAAATGTTAATAGTAAATTGAATATTATTAATAACCAGGTCCTTTTTACAAATAGTTATCGTTTAAATTTATTCTTATGTTAAGTAGGTACTTTATTATAATTCATTTTCCATGATAATGGATATTTTTAATATTTTGATTGTCTATACTTCGATTTTTAAATTTAATTTTGTTAGTATACAATTGTATCCTGACGAAGAGGCCATGGGCTCTGGAACATGTTGATATTTTCATTAAAAAAGTGGTGAATTAAAGTTTATTTCTATTAATTATATAAATCTTGATGGTTTGGCCAATGTTGGATGGGCGAAATGGAGACAGTGATTGAGGCTGTATTGGATGATAGTGAGATGAAGAGCCACCAATGCTTGTCCCTTATTAATCCTTTTTTCCGATTTAACTCCCTCTACGTCTGCTTTATCTTATTCATGCCTAAGGACATCTATTGCCGTGTATGGACTCTACCGCATAATTTAATTAACCGGTCGTATGCCGGCCGTACGTAACGCAGAATGTACCATGTCTGCCGCGCACGATTGCTGTTTTTTAGACACTTTTTTGTGATTGTTATATTCATATAAAAATCAACAATAATCGCTAAGAAGTTGCAGTTTCTGGTTTCTCAATATACAGACTTCAATAATTACCTATATTTCAATAATTACTTATTCATTAATTATGAAAATAAGTAACGAAATTTACTTTCAGAAATGTATGCACACATTTACAGAATAAAACTATGGAAGCAATAACACTAAAGATATTGCATTCCAATATTTTCGTTCTAAATATATCAAATAATATAAAAATAGTTAATTTTAACACTTTTTTATTTAAAAATAATTTTTTTAACGGATAAATAACACAATGATGCGCGTTTCGAAGACAACATTTTAAATATTTTTTTGTCTGGTTTGCGCGGCAAATGATGTTAATTTTCGTTAATTCATTCAAAAACTTGAGATATAACCAACAATAAGCTTTAAAAACCCATAAACGCACGTAAAATAGGCCGAATTCGCATACGTGTCTCGGGAGTGCAGATCTGCGCAGATACGTATTACAAAACAAAAACTACATGAAATGAGCACCTAACCTTATTAATAACCCAACGAAACTAGATGAAAGAACTCAATGTTATGCTGCGAAACAAGTAACAATTGACAACTTGAGAACTCAACAAATCCATTCATTCAATGTTAGGGAAATCCCCGATAATAGAATGCGGAGGTGTTTACGAATACACGGTGCACAGCCAAACCGTAATTTGCGTTGCATTCAGTTATAAATAATTTGTTTTTAATATTGTGATGATATTCGGCGAATACGAATATTCGGTAAATGTCTACTATTCGGCGGATACGAATATTCGTATTCGTTGCATCACTAGTTTTTAGTATTAAAAGGACTAACTCACGTAAAGTACCGGAGTGAATTAGTGTTGAAAACATTAATCAAAAGGTATGTAAAATAGCACATAAAGAGCGAAAAAAACTTTATTGTCTTTTTACCTTGTATCTTTAAATGAACATTCCTGCACTTAGTGCTTTACTCAATTCCAGCATTCATTTGATGGATTCATTCATTCTTGGACTGTTAAAACAGTTGGCGGCATGACTCACTGTCGTCCACAATTTGTACACTGAGGAATTTAAAAATTTTACATCGTTCGCAGTGGGTTGCCAAAATTCTTTCCACCATATATTATGCTTGAGAGACAGGCCCGAGTATGGAGGAGCGATGTCTACCGATGACAACGTGTACTACTTTGAAGTTTGAAACTAGTCAGGGCTACGAGGCAAGCTTGAAGAACAGGAGCACCTGAATTCGTCTCCAATACTCTTTAATGGTGATCACGTGACCTAGCAACAGCCCACGAGCTAATTATTTACAACTTATCTCTAAATTCCTCCCAGATATCCTTCCACACCTTGAAATCATCAAGGACTTTAATTATCTCGGATCTCTATTCCAATATTGTAAACTGAAGGAATTGCGTACTGTGTGCAGAATTCCTTTTAATATGTTACTTTGGAACAACACTATGGAATGTTCGAGAACGTCCTACAACACTCTGGGATTATCTACAATATTCGGGTGACGTCTGAAATAGCGCCGGGAACATTCTCGAAAACACTAGAAAGTTTTTATTTTTTTATTTATTTATTTTACATGGCCAGCCACTTTTGGTTTTAACATCGAAGTCGGAATTTTTGAGCAAACGAGTTGACGTTACAGATCCTTTTTTCCATTACCAATCTGTTTTTTCTACCTTCTTGCGTCATGTGTTAAACCTTACGATTAATAGCTAGAATAACAGGGAAGAAAATACGACAGTAGCATGTATCAAAATCCCAATTCAATATCATGAAAACTTGCTTGCGTGTTCATGCGAAGTCATGCAGGTTTTGCCTTGCAAACTGCAGCTACCAACTACGTTATTAATTTCCCAAAACAAAGGCTTCCTAGAATAGCAAACAGATACGAGCAGCTTGACGTTTTTTCCACCAACTTCAAATATATTTTAAAAGATGTGTTGAATAATTACTGGTATTCGTCAGATTGGAGTTAAATTAGTGGATTGTATTTCAGTTGTTGTTGAGGTTAGATAACTAACAGTTATGTAAATATTTTATTATATTATGCTTTCTTTAAGCCTCTGCTTTTGCTATATACTTGCTTCTTTACTTTTTACTATATATTATATTTATCTTTAGTATTGCGCTACTGCTATGTATATGCATTCCACTTTATATTATTTTTCTTGTTGCTTCTTTACTTCTTTACTTACTTCTTTACTTGCTTCTTTACTTTTTACTGTATATTATATTTATCTTTTAGTATTGCGCTACTGCTATGTATATGCATTCCACTTTATATTATTTTTCTTGTTGCTTCTTTACTTCTTTACTTACTTCTTTACTTGCTTCTTTACTTTTTACTGTATATTATATTTATCTTTTAGTATTGCGCTACTGCTATGTATTTGAATTCCACTTTATATTATTTTTCTATTCTTATTTGTATTTCCCGGGCTAGACATTTTGTTTGTTTAATGTACATTAATTTAATGTACACTTTATGTTATTTTTCTAAAAGCCCTGAAGGGCTTTAGTTAATAAATAATAAAAATATGATGTCACTCAGAGAAACGATACACGGAGACCACATATCCGTACAGACCATAATCCGACTGGATTTTCTTTCAGCCCGGACTTTGACAGTGTTTTGATGCAAACGAAATCGGGCCGAATTACTCAACTGCGTTTCCGGGTAGCTCTATCACGCGGGATCATCTCGAAGTGTTTATAAATAAACGCAAAATGACTTATGAGCATAAATTATGACTTTTCCGGTGGCAAAATGAAGGTTTTGCGCCCTCCGCAGCGTGAGTGAGCATTTTGGATGTTTCTTTGATGCGTGGCCAAAGAAATTTGTCATCCAGTGACCCAAGAGGGAGGCATGTTGTCTATTTGTGCATTTAGGACAGATATGTGCAGGGTGCAACAAAGCTAGTCCAAGTAGATTACTACATAAAATTTGAGTCGAAAATTTTAAAGCAACAATCGGCCGTATTCCGAAAATAGCAATATTGGGATCTTAAGATCGTTATCCCAAAACTTAATTAATTAATTAACAGAATGTTATTTAAATTTGTATAAACCGCTACCAGATTTTAGGTCTACCGGTTTCGAGACGTACCCGTCTCTTCGTCAGTATCAACACTACACTACTATGTTCACAACACTATACACCACAACCATAGTATTGTCACGTGTCGTGGCTGCAGGAGGAATTAAAGTAAACGCTGGAATGCAATAGCGGATTTATTGATTACTGAATAATTAATTAAACAAATGTACAAAGTCTCTTGACACTATTAAATTTAACGCTAATATTGAATTAAACTGTTTCGCAAATTTATCACTCGTAAATAGATACTTTATATTCGCTTTAACACTTTATTCACTATTCACTAGAACAATCCATCCAATTTCAGCACGCATTACTATTCGCTCCGGTTTATTTCGCTACGTAAGAACTTTTTCCAGAATATTTCATCAATCACGCGATCATGCAGAGTCTTCCCACCAATAGCACGCCAAGTTCCATTTCATTTGTTTTTAGCATGCTCTTTGTCTTGACAGTGTCCGCCCTCGTTTCAATACCACATGTTGCTATCTGTTCTCATATCTTTATTCCTCCATATAACATCCCGCGGGCAGCCTTCCAAAACTGCAGCCATATCCACCAGAGGCCTAACTTCATCATAACCTGAGTTTATCAAATCAAAATTAAAAAACCCACATGAGAAAACCAACAGCAGTAAAACTCTAAAGTTCGAAAGCGAATGATCGAGCGAAGTACCTACCTAATTGGCGAAATAAATCAGAGCACTAATATAATACGAGCGTGAATTGTATGGAATGTTCTAACGAATGTTAAATATGTGTTACCCAGTAGTAGTTAAGCGTAAATTTACGATCGGGAACTTGGTGAAATATCAATCACAAGATTCTACCACAACAAACAAACAAACAAACAAACAAACAAACAAACAACAAACAGACAAAGAGAGTTAAACAAAATCTTGTAAAAAAAACTAACCCATAAAAATCAAGTTTTTATTTTACTCCCTTTCTTTGTAAATTAAGTTTACCATCATGTAATAATTGATTGACTGAAAATAAAACATGTCTAGACAAATATCTATGTCGGAAATCTCTAAAAATATCTCTTTATTATTTGATTTCTTCCCAAAAAACCGAAGTGTGCTGTCATCTATGAACCAATTGTCACAAATTTTCGAAATTCGTAGTGAAGTACCTATTATACCTACCGACGGAGTAATTCAAATTTTAAATATTCCGTGACGTTATCGGGCCACCGAGGCCGTTGGTAGTAATCAAACTTTTGTAATGATTCCAATATGAAAAAACCATTAAAATTTCTAAAAATCCATAATTATACTATACTTATTATTATTTTTTAACGAAAATTTGATAGATCTTTTTGATCGTCGCCACGAGTCTGCTTGCAAAGTTTCAGATCGATTGGATTACGAGAAAAGGTTTAAAAATCGATCCAAAGTTTTTTCGTCAAGAAAACAAGCAAGCAGACGCCACGAGTTAAAAGAAAGGAAGTAAAAAGAAGTCATCTAAGAACGTCTGTTTAATTCACCAAATAAATTAAAAATATAACAAAATAAAATAAATCTGTATATTTGTCTCATAATTAAGACTTGATTTAGGTCTCTCCTCCTTTGCATTCAGATTCAATAATGAAAGGTACTATCATTTTTATGTACTGAAGTAGATTGCGATTACTTTCAGGTATCCCTATTCTCAACCCCCTCTGTAATGGCCATGGCGTACACCGTACAGAAGGCTCTTTCGGGGATGCTGAGCTACCCCATCTATTTCCCGCTTGACCTGGTAGTGTACAACACGAATAACCTCACATACCACGGCTCGCTCACCCTTGTTACGAAGCCGTGAGATGGATAGTACATAAGACTCCACTGTAAATCAACTTCAAATGTGTAAGTACCATGTTCATCATATTTAAATCGTGTTAAGTGACTTTGTACATTGAATAATCAATTAATAAATAACTTATTAAAGAGTTAAGGTTGTTATTACGGTCGTTAGACATATTTCACTGTAATTTCGGATATTTTATACGCACCGTATGTATTACCGAGAAGCGAATCTCAACGTTTCGTTGGATACTTATCCAACGTCATCAGGAGGACGCCTTTACCTGCGGAGGTGGAGGTCGGACTGATTAAAGGTGCTGCTTTCTAGGGCGTAAATTGTATGCACTTTGTTGTGGAGTGTTTCTTCTACAATAGAGGTCGCCAGTGTGCAATATGTACTAGTTACGTCGGCGGATTTTACTGCGACTTCTCTCAAGGGTTTAATCAGTATCGTTAGAACAAGGCGCCAAATACTTAATAGTTCGTAACTGTCATCTCTATTGAAATTGGGATGTTTGTATATTTCAATGGACTCTCTCACTAATCTGGGTATAAGGTACGGTTCTGTTGATAAGATTTTTGCCTTACGCCCTAGAAAGCAGCACCTTTAATCAGTCCGACCTCCACCTCCGCAGGTAAAGGTCGTCCTCCTGATGACGTTGGATAAGTATCCAACGAAACGTCGAGATTCGCTTCTCGGTACTACATACGGTGCGTATAAAATATCCGAAATTACAGTTAATAAATAGCTCATTAATTTCCAGTATTTTCATTCATTCTTCCTGCAGACACGACACGTGACAATATGTAATCAAATTGAAAATGGCGTCAGTATTCTACTAATTTTTATCTGCCTGAAGAATGCTCAATTCTGAAGAACTCTTACCCGACTAAATAATATAATAGGTTGTCCGATGCATTGCTATTTCAATTTTGTTATTCAACTAGCAAATATGCACTGAAATTAATGGTGTTTTCGCAGTACTGCAAAATCTAATTAAAAATATGTTCGACGTCGCTTGTGAAAACAACAGTATCTTTGGCTCGTTCGGTGTTATTTGTTATCGAATTGTGCATTTTAAAAAAGAATAAATCTTGGTTTCTGTACCCAGAGAATCCTGAGAGATGTTAATGATGTGGGATTTTTGAGCTGTGGCCAAAGCAATTGAATGAGATTAGAAACCCAAGCTCCTATACTTAGAATCGTTAATTGAATAACATATGTTGATGCTTAATCGGTATTGGGCCACGTTATGTAACTTGAACAGAAAATATTTAAAGTGGGGATTTAGACGTGGGAAATTTACAGTATTTCGTAAAATCTGGTTTAGAAGCTGATTTAGTGTCTTAGTGAAAGACAACTGATCAAAGGTTCAATAATTTAAGTTAACTTAAGTATTAATTAAAAAGTATTTTAATTTTTTGTTTTAATTCTACTTGTATTAATTAATTACACCTACATGTTTCGGAAATACCTTTCCATTGTCAGGATGTTTTATAAATGTCAAAATATCAAAATGAATAATGTCTTTTGTTTTTGGTTTTCTAAGTTATTTAAAAAAATATTTTTAAATATTGTTGCAGAAGTTATTGATTACACAAAATTATCGGAAACATTTTTATAATTGTACTAGCAGTTAAATTTAATTGATTATTAATCATATTATGTACACTTTGACATGTTTTACTAATTTTTAATGATTCTAAATTATTCAATTTCAGACCAAAATTATTTATGTGTAAAATAAAGCCCTAAATTTTTATCAAAACCGTGATCTAATAAATGATTTGAAAATTCAGAAAAACCGCGATTATTCACACGTCTCAAATGATCTTTAGCTCTTACATAAAAATTTCGTCCGGTTTTTCCAATATAAAACGCTGTGAAATCTTTGTACGAATGTTTGTAAACCCCTGAATTGCTAAATATATTAACTCTATCTTTTGAATTTATGAGGAATTTTCCTAGATTATTATTTGTATAAAATGCAGGTCTAATATTTATCGGTAGATGTTTTGAAATTTGATTCGAAAATGTATTAATATATAAAATTCTTCGCCAATAATCAATATTATAATATATGTTTCTGTGAATTGTATAAAAATTGCTTAGTTATATTTTTCTTAATTTTTTTTTTAATTTTATCATTTAATTATGTACTGTATCCATTATTAAACGTGATTTGTTTTATTGTATTTAATGAATACTTGTTAATTAATGAATAATTAATATCTCTATATAATTAATATTTAATATATAATTTATATAATTAATATATAAAACTAATAATATTATATAAATAGCTTCGAAAAAAAAAGTATTAATTAATCAACGATTATCCAATGTCCTCCGTATGGGATCCTTTATAGGATGAAGGCATTGAAAGTTAAGAACCGAAGAAACGTTAAGGGGAAATGTGGCATTTGAGATGTACATAGATCTACAGAATAATTGTCAAAATAAGGCGAATAAAAAGGGTTGTACATGAAGATGCTATAGTTCCGATGGATAGAGAAACCTAATTATTTTCACGAGTTTCCGAATAGTCTGGATATTTCGGCATAGTCTGGAAGAAAGTAAGAGAAGCTTCGAGAAAAAATGTTCCCTCTATATCTAATTTTTCGATTCAATTCAATTTATTTAATAAATAACATATAAATAACAAACTCACATTTAATTCGTATATGTTATTACACTTCATTATTATAGATATTCTCACGGGACGTGGCTTTGGGAGGCAAATGAAAACACTAGAATTTAATTTAGTTTAATTTATTACCAAAGAAATTAATGAACACTAGTTAAATTTTAGTACCGTCCTTAATTTTATAATCGCTAAATGTTTTCTGAATATTTCACACACTTATTGTCAAACTGTTCCTTAATTCGCACTAATTAACGCTATTTCTATTCCTCAGATCATTTTGCTAAACTCTGTTCAATGTTTGCTCATAGAAACAATTCGCCCCGGTTTCTGTGTTTTGTAATACACAAACCGCTGATACTTTGTTTCGCTCGGCAGTATCACGGAGATATCGCCTTGTTAACTTCACAAACTGAATTCTTATCGTATGACTCCTTATATAGCACAATTCCTCCGAAAGATTCATTCTAGAGACGAGAAACATGTGGAATGTTCTAGGCTGTTCTGCCGTACAGTTTACCATGGAATAGAATGTGGTAGAATACTCCAGAGAGATACAACGTGGTCATGGCAGAGTGACCGCGGATTGCGTGCATAACAGTTAATTTTAGTAGGTTCAGCTTCCTTACAATATATAAGAATTATTAACATATCCTGCTTCGGAAAACTTCTCGAGAGATATACTAATTCCGATAATTGTGTTCTCAGAACATACATATAAAAATACTGATATATTAATTTGATTTCTAATTATTTGTCACACGAGTTCGTCTTATTTATTTTCGATACTTAAAAAGTAATTTATCATTGGCAAGCATTATAAATATCTTGGGTCTGATTCAGAACCCGAGAAAAGGGGGAGTGTAGATTGAAACATCACATCATTTTATTTATTGTGTTGGTGATTTTAATTGATATTTTATTTCAACTTGGCTTGCTACGCCATTACTTTGAACATAATATATAAAGCTTTTTATTTGTACTTCTTTTACTTTGAGCTTCAATGTATTTTCGAGGGATGTCTTCTTATGGATTGTACAACTTGTTGCAACAAGTTGCGTAAGGTTGACATGTACAGGGTTATTTTGAAAACATCAATAACCTCGCAGGACTATATTTGTGCCTTGATTATGAATCGAAAGTGTTCAAGCAACAATGTTATGCAACATCAAAGTGTGCATTTTTTTTTAATATTTCTTACTTATTTTTTACAAAAGTTGAATTATCATTACAATAACTTGTCTCGATTACGGAAAATTCATTCGTCTCAATACAAGTTAAATAAAATGATAAAAATCCGATTTAACTCGTATCCAATGATTTTTTGGTGAATAAATTACTCTTTAAAATGTATGTTTAATGCTTTCATTTGCCTTCAACAGCTACGTCCCGTAACAGTGTGTTCTGAGAACACAATTACTGGATTCTATCCACAAAGCGACATTTACTAATTCAGATAAATATACATAAATAGATCATTGAACATTTTAATTTCTTTTTTTTTAATTTGGGAAACATACAGTAGAATGTAATAAAAAATTTATATAAGATCGAAAAAACTTTCATTTAGCATGATCAGTGAAGTTTCCTCAAAGCTGGTAAAAAAAATTAAGAAAAAAAATGGGAAGGGTGGGAAGAGGAAGGGGATGGGATTCAATTAAAGAAATATTAAATTTATTTCAATAATCATAAATGAGATTACGGAGTTTCATTTTAAATAGAAGCAAATTGTCGATAAAAATGTCTAGATTATTTGTAGATGTACGATTATCTATTACATATTTTTAATTATTATTTAATAATTTTCAGGCGTATTCTCTCTCGTATTAAGGTTAAATTATTTGGAAGAATTTCATATATACATTAAAAATAATATTGCTTAATATTCCAATTAAAAAAATATAGACGTACCATTACGTATACTATGTCATGCGAAGAACTATAGATATCTCTAGCATAGTTCATTCGAATATATGAAGGAAACTGATTTGTAACATATACATAACCTATAAAAATGTGTAATATGTGAATGTTCTTGCAGTGGAATTGGTGACGGTTACTTTATGTACAGTGATCACTTAAGCAGCTCATACAGGTCGTAAGCCCTAGGCTACCCAATACAGACTCCCATACATGTTTCCCATATAAATAGCTTCGTCTCTGCGAGATTTAGTATGTGAAATTAAATACACAAAATTTTGGGAAAATAAACGACGGTTATATTAATGGCATTAAAATTAGGAAAAGCATTTTTTTCTCATTTAAAATTCCTGAAAATCACGAATTCTTGGCGACTACATAAATTAATGTATGGCCACGTTCCTACGGGTATTAATTATCTATCGCTCTATGAAATATTCTTGTTCCGCCTCTTACATTGAAGAATGCTGTCTTCACATTATTTTGGCAATAAATTAGGCGTTTGAAAAAAAAATACGTAATTTTTCCTTAGGCTAACGATTTTTATTAATTATTTTGTGTATTTATATACCCTGATGACGACATTGCACGTCATTGACAACGTGTCGTTAAAAATAATCGTCTCACCGATTTTCTGCTCAGATTAGACCGAAAATAGGTCGAAAATACATGTAAAAGATCTGGGTATTAGATTAGTGAGCGACCTAACCTAACGGGATTTGTTAGGATTTGTTCTGCGCACTGCCAGGGTTTTCTAGAATACCTGCGTACTGAGAACTCTTTACAACTTCTTGGTGCGGAGTAGACTCGAGAGTGGCTCGATGATGTGGGGACCACATGAGAGCAAGTGCTTTCTTATGGTGGAGAAAGTCCAAAATAAGTTTCTGAGATATCTCTACATGAGAGAGTACGGGCATTATCCTAGGCTCTACCCAAATGAGTTTCTCCAGGGTATGCTTGCCTACAATAGTCTAGATACTAGAAGGAATGTGTATTTGATTAAACATTTTTATCGATTGTTGCGCGGTAAGATTGATAATCCTGAAACTATGCAGAGCTTTGGTTTGTACGTTCCTTAGACATCGTCAGCATAGATTGTTCCACATTCCAATATACAGGACCAACCTGCCGATGCGATGGTTATCCCTGTTGGAAGAGCTACCGCTATGCTGAACAATATGGCTTTGGGTATTGATATATTCCAAATGTCTGATAGGGTTTTCCGAAGCCGGATTCTCCTACACATTCGACCAGATTTTATGTTATTTTTAATTAATTAAATATTTTTATTTTGATATACATAATTTCATAATATGTATGCCTTCAACACTTGGTTTGTAATGCACATATTATTAAATAAATTGAATTGAATTTAGGGTAATGCGCGTCATAAATTGAGATAGTCATAATCATCTTCACTGTTGGCTTTATAACCCCTGGTAGGTCATGGCCTCCTCAAGAGTCTTTCTCCAATCATCTCCACCCACTCCAATCATCGCGCGCCAGCTCTTTCCAGCCCTGGATCAAAATTTGCCTTTGGTCACTCCATATAAGTTTAGGCCTTGCTAATCTCCTTCGCCTCATCGCCTCCTCCGACTAATACTCGTGGGCAAAAGGGAAGGTAGACGGTGACTTGATAGAGGGTAAAGTTCCTGGCTGCTCAACATCAGAGAGTGGATCGAAATGAGACGGAGAGGTGGAGGATTTGTTTCGGGCAGCGCCAGACACAGAGACCTGGCTTCTAAAAATAATCTAGATTGATAAAGTTACAAGTGACAATGTATAGATATGGATGCGAGAGGAAAAAGAAATCTTTGAAACAATTAAAACACGGAAATTGCCATATTTTGGCCATATCATGAGACATCCAGAGAAGTACCAGATCCCGCATCTATAAAGTTGCAAGCAGTAGAGGTCCTGGAAGACCAACTATTCGGATTATATTTCTTGTACACAGTGCAACTATTTGGATTATATTTGGATAACCGGACAAGCACTACAAGAACAATAAGAAGTACCTACAGACATAATTCAAGAAAAAAATGCTGGCCCAGCGTGGGAACAGACTTAGAAAACGCCAACTTCTTGGCTGCAGAACTTACGATGGCATGCACAGACAATGGTGCAGCTTTTCCGGTGGCTGTCATAAGACAATATGAATGATTGTCTTCCGGTGACCGGACACGACAGGGAAAGGAATTAAATCATTTAAAAAATGTAAAATAAAACACCACAGGGTTTAATACTTAGAAAAGGGCGGAAGAGGATACGTTTCCTGGAGACGAGCAAGACTCGTAATGAGTTGTAGTTCCGATGAAGATGCTGTTGATTAAACATCAAAGAGATGTATTCAGTATCGTTGAACACTCTCAAAATCGAGTAGAAAGTGTATACGCGTTTTGCTTTTCCTTTATAATTATCTCTGAGATGCAATTGGCTCTGGACCAATTGACACCACGCTTCTCAATCAGATGAATCGAAGATTCGTCGCGAGGTTTTGTCGTATAGAATCCATATCAGAGAGCATAAACATATCAGAAAAAGGTGACACTGGAAGGTACCAAAGACAATAGAAATGTAAATAATGCAGCTCGGATCCTATTTTATTTTTTTCTATATATATTTTTTTTCCTTTTGGTTCCTTCAGATGATGTGTTTGTAATATTTAACGTTCTTGACCCGAGGCAATTATACCTTAAAACTATACGTGTAAAACTCCACGAGGACAAGGTAAATTTTAAGCGTACACAAGAAACACGGGTTACAAGGCCGGCAAATGCAATTAATTTCGAGATACCTAAAATGAAAACGTCTTTTGGACAAAAACAATTTAATGTAACTGCCCCGCTTGTTTTTAACAAATTACCAAATGAAACTAAAGAAATTACAATACACAAATCTTTTAAACACTAATTTTATAAAAATATCAGGTAGAAGGTATGCTGAAGAAGTGATCCGCCCTTGAACTCTGAATTGACAAAATCTGCTTTATATAATTTCAAATATACTCTAATATAGTACTTATTTTTGTATCTGCTTTGTATATTAATTTTAAATGTATATTTTCTTTTCTTTTGGATTTATGTATTCTTATGATTGTGTATATTACTACATTTTATTCTGCTTTTACGTTTATACTTCTTTACTATTGTTATTTGTTACTATTACATAACTATCAAATGAGAATAACTGCCACAGAACAGGTTTTACCTAGTGCGGCAGTTATTAGTAATTTACATTAACAAAAAATGTAAAATAATGAATAAAATAAACAAATAAATAAATAATTAAGGCATGTATCTGGCACTGCAAAAATTGTATTTAAGATCGCGAGATCGTGTGAAATAAATAAAAGCGATATCTTTCAACAGAACGATCCAATCTACATTGCCGTAAATAAAATATAAGTAAATAATGACTATAGGTCACTCGACTTTATATGTTGTTTTCAAACGATTTTATGTTGTTTGTAAAAAAGTTTTGGGAGGTCTGCAATGTGCGAGAGTGTTAATATTAAATCATAATGTTTTGATTTGAAATTCGCAGACTTCGCGGCAAGCTATTTGGTCCAGTGGCGTCATCAATGTCGCGCAGCATCTTCACACGACAGATGCGAATATCCTGGAGTTCGGTGTAACATTGGTTAACAAATCTGTAATGTCAAAAGGTCTCTTTAAACGATTATCTGACATTAGAACAAAGGAAAATGTCATCTCGTCATTCCATTAATGAGTTCGACCCGTAAAAAATGACGGAACGCTGGTTCGCGTCTTTACTAATATTCTACTAGTATATATTTATAGAATTTTTTTGGCACTCCGCGGAGAGGCGGCCGTAGTAACATGCGTTAAACGGCCAATTCGGGTTTGATGGCTCGGAGTTTAATTTATTTTTTTTAGTCGTGAATTCGAACGAAATTACGGACATTACACGAAGTTACGGGAATAGACCGACAGACAGACGGACGGACAGACAACGAAATTATTATGTTTGATCAACTATTAACCATTTAGTGTTAACATATGCAAGGATATATTCGTACGACAAAGATTAGATTTTAAATGTAATATCGGACAATCGGCCCGATTCTGAAAATAACAATGTCTGGATCTTTAAGATCTTTATCCCAACACTTAATAGACGATAATAAAAATTAAAAATGTCCAGAGCGGATTTTGTAATTCTACGGCTCAAATACATTGTATTAAAAGATGATATAAGAAATATTGTTTCTTACAAACGTATTAATTTCTTCATCCACAGTGTCCAGATAAAATATCATGGCTAAACTTGTCATGACCGCGTTCGGCGTTACCGCGTATTCAAATCTTCCCATCTTGACATTTTTTGACAGATATGTCTGGATATTTGAGATCTTTATCCCAACACTTAATAGACGATAAAAAAAAAATAAAAATAAACGAGACATAGCTTTACGTCGGTGTTTGTTTCTGTAAGTTTCTATATGAGATAGATATAGAGGGAGGAAGAAAGATGTAAATTGTTATCGGTCAAATGTCAAGATGGGAAGATTTGAATACGCGGTAACGCCGAACGCGGTCGTGACAAGTTTAGCCATGATATTTCATCTGGACGCTGTGGATGAAGAAATTAATACGATTGTAAGAAACAATCTTTCTTATATCATCTTTTAATACAGTGTATTTGAGCCGTAGAATTACAAAATCCGCTCTGGACATTTTTAATTTTTATTATCGCCTATTAAGTGTTGGGATAAAGATCTTAAAGATCCAGACATTGTTATTTTCAGAATACGGATGATTATGTCTCAAATAATTTAAACAAATTTTACTTTGTAGTTAAATAAACGCGTTATTTTGCCATTACTGTAGTTTTTAGACAATGCTCCAAAATCCAACAGAGATACGGCCTAGATGAAAGCGACACACAGAACCGAAGAAGATACAGCTGAAAACAAGAATAGCCGACACTAATAGCCTACCTAGGCAATGAGTTTGGACTGTAGCAAGAAGAAAGGTATAATTTCGAGAGAGGCAGTCCCTCTCATCATCAGGTGAAATTAATAACTCGCCTAAATATAGAATGTCAACGTGCTCGGGTAGAGTAGCGGGTTGCGTAGTGAGGGGTATTTTTTGGTCATCGACGACATTTGGAACAAGCCTAGGATCGGAGATGTTTTTTTTTAAATCACAATCCTAGGATTGGTCTGCAACAAGCACTCGCCCTCTCCACTCGTCTCTGTCACCTGCCAGCCTCTTCACCTCTTGGTAGGTGCTACAGCGCACATCTCCGATAATATGGTCTACGTAGCTTAATCTCTGGCGGTCTCTACGATTGTTGCCTTCAACATTTCCCTCGAAGATAGCTAAAAGCAGGCCCGGATGCGTTATATTATCACCTATCCAAATTGCTCGCTGTTGGGCGATTCTGTTGGGCGGAGATGTGTTGTGGAAATTATTAATGTTTTTTTCAGAATTTGAATTCTTTAGGATTTCAACAGTTTTCAAATTATTCATTGTCAATCCTTATTAGATTGTAACCGGGAACAGAGTGAAGTAGTTTTAATTTATAACTATCGAAAGTGTAATAATCTTATTTCGGGATGAGGTTGCTCCTAGTAAAGACTTCGTTCTCGTAAGTATTTATTCGGTAACAATAATGGTTTAGACAATCGTCTATACACTAAGATGCGGTCTCGATAACAATGGTAGTAAAAGAGCCTCGACTCGACATTCACGCGCCTTTTTATACATTCTCTCTCTCTGTCATGCAGTCTCTTTCTGGCGTCGCGACATACGTTCCTCAGATCTATTACAGAAAGAATGGTTGGTAACAAGAACATAAGCGTTTTCTCAGAATTTGAATTCTTTATTTACGGTTATCAAATTGTTCTTCATCAATTCTTTATGAGGAGTCGATCGGGGGTTTTTTTAAGTTATGAATGTCGAAATAATGGTGTCGAGATAGCAATTATGTGGTTGGCGAATTCCGAGAAGTATGAGAAGCCTAAAAAAATAATTTCTCTGTATTCGTATCTCAACAATATTCTTCTTCTTATGGTGCCATATTCTATATTATCGGAGGTCGGCGATCATTCTGGCGATTACGATTTTATTTACCGTAGCGTGGAACAACTCACTTGTACCAGTCCCTCAAGTTACCCAGCCATGAGGCAACAATGATAAAACAACCCAAAAAAGGCGATATCAAGAGATGGTTTGATATCACTTTCACAGTCCTTTTTTTATTGCACATCTTCTTCTTCTTGACGTAATTCTTGTTTTAAATTCTTTTTTATCTTTTTTTCTTCCTTCTCCAGCCTTTTTATTTCTCTATCTATTCTAAAGTAGCAAGTTTTAATGAATTTCTTGATGTTTCAAGTTGGATCAAAATAAAAGTTCGTTTAATGCATAGTTTTTTTACGGAAACGGATCGTTTGATTGGTGGAGAACGCATAAACGCACAAAACGCTTTAAAAGAACTTTTAGTTTAAGGGGAATAGGGAGTGCCTAACCTAACCTAACCCTATTAAGGCTGATCTTTTTAACGAAAGACGAAATATTCCAACAGAAGTCGATAATGGCATTAACATTCCGAAGATGAAAGTAATGTTTATGGTAGCTGACAGTGACAGACAAAACCTATGTGTATTTTTAAAATATATCAATTTGAAGGCCATTTCACAATTATGAATACTGAAAATGATTATTTATGTCAATCATATTCAAGTAAAACGTGATGGCCATTTACTTTGCAAAGTATAAATACGGAGAAAGAATTGAAAATAAGCTCACTTAGCGGTTTTAAAATAAAACAAAGTATTCTTAAGCTTTGTTCAAAAATGTAAAATAAATATGAATGAATATTTTAAAAAATATTATTGAAGCAAGTTTAATGCAAAAAATAAAAACAAAAGAGAAATACGAAACAAAACATACTTACGTTGAACGTCAAAAAGCGGTATTGCCAGCACAAAAAATATACACGTCACAGTTGGCTGTTTTCTATGACAATAAAAACACGTATTTTGATAATATTCCACGAAAATATTAAAAAAAACAACGATTAATTTCCGATAGTTTTATATAATTTGAATGTTTTTTAATATCAGTATGTTCGTATTCAGAAATTTTTTATCATTTTAATGTACTCTAAAATGGGTTTTTAACGGGCAACAGAAAAGATCCATCGTCGACGACATCGTTTTTAGCGTAATTATAATATAGATACCATAATTTAAATAGGTTCTCTTTAAATAATTCACAAAAATTCACTATCGATGCATATCGCCGCTTTTGACAGCTTGAAAATTGTTTGTCCCGCCTTAAATTATCTTAAGAAAAAGTTGATTTAAAATTCTAGCCGTAATTCGTGCTACGGCTAGAAGTTTTTTCGCGCTTTTTAGGTAGGTATACCCCCTTAATCCAACTTGAAACAACCGGCCCTTAGTGAATTTACAAATCAATTATTTGGATTATAAAAATTGTGTTCAGTGTTTACACTAATTTTTCAACGTTTTCAAAATACTGCCCATTCGTAATTAAAATTCAAAATGGCATCAGAATTCGTGTAGTATGACGCTATTTTTTTACAAAGAATTCTCGGAGAAACATAGGCATTGTGAGCCAATTCCTTCAACTGCGTGATAAATCTCGCGGTCGGATTTTATTACACATACGTAACGGTTCGCAAATACGCGAAATCTTAAAATAATAGACCGTGGTGGCATTCTTCCACGCGGGTTAAGCCCAGGTGTTAACAGATTAATTTAACACTTCTAGTGGCGGCTAACAATGCTCTGAAAAGAGGAAAATATATTGCTCGTCGATTGACGCGCGAGACATATGGGAAATCTTCAACAGCTTTGGTGACCAACTACGTAACGACCAACTGTAGGGTGGCCCATCGGGTACGCTGGATTTAAATTTTTCTCCATTTTTTTATATAAGTTGGCAACATTATAGTTGCTAACTTATATAATTAAATAAGTTATATTTTTAAAAAATAATTTAAATCCGGCGTTCCCGATGGGCCATCCTATATAATCTAATAGGCTGGTCCGAATATTTTTTTATAATCGTGCAATTCTAATAGCGACAGAACGGTGCCAAATTATGTCAAAATTACGTGTGTAAAATACTGCGAAATAGTGTAATGTCTCTGGATTGGCCTTAAAGTTTCGAAATAAATATTTTCTTATCCTATTTTTCCTTTCTGGCTGGTATTAATGTTACTGCAAATTGAGATATTTCGCATATTTTAATGTTTTCGTGCACGAAATATAGTACTTTGCTATGAATAATAACAATTTACAGTACCAATTACAATTTGAAATACCTGACATCAACTGAAACGGTTTAACGAATAAAACGGCTATTAAACGTTGATAACATTACAAAAATCGAAACACTAAAACTCTTTCACAAGCTAGCAAATGGTAAAATATAGGACGAAGATATTAAATTGCATAAAATACACACAAATTATCAACACTACACTAGAACGGATCAAAACTAGCACATAACTCAAGCCAAAAAAACTGGACAATCCACAATACCAAAAGTCAAAATTGTAAGAGATCTAGGTGTGATATTGGATGAGAAACTAACATTTATTCCACATATTGACAATATCACTAATAATGCGTTGAAGATGCTAGGATTTATTTTGAGGCTTACAAAAGACTTAAACACTATAAATTCCATTAAATTATTATATACGTCTCTAGTACGAACTCAATTAGAATCTAATTCTCCTGTATGGTCTCCACATTATACTGTTCACTCCAATAATATTGAGCTTATAACCAATAATATTTTACTGTCATTTTTATTGCTTCTTGATTTTTAGATTTGATTTGTTTACAATTATTTCATTTTGTTGTAATTTTGTTGCTTCTTGAATTTCAGACATAATTATTTTAATTTGTTGTAGTTTTATTGATTGTTGACATTCATATTTGATTTGATAACTATTATTTCATTTGATGTAATTTTGTTATACTTTATGTTAAGTAATGTTTTATTTTTCTTTATATATCACTTTATTAATTGTTTTTGATAGAATTATACCTTATCTCCTTTTTTTATTATTAACTATCAATCTAAACATGTTTATATATATTGTTTCTTTAATGGTACGTTGTACCGTGTATTAATTAAATAAATAAATAAATAAATACCACAACAGACCAAACAATTGAATACTAACAATTTCAAAATAGAAGTGACATAAATACTAAAACTCACCCAAATATAACAAATGACTTTGTGACCGTATTATTATTATATTATTATATCGAACTATTGTGTAAAATGTTATCCATAGACTTTTCAGGTCTCTATCGCATTTTATTTAAATGGACAAAAAATATTTAGGCTAGGTAAATGTTTAATTCTGAGGATAATTAAGTATACTCATCATATTTTTCTTTTGAATTAGTACGTATTGCTTCTATTGAGCAAGTATGTTTTATTTTTATTTTTGTTTCTACTTTTCATTTTTTTAATATTCTGTTACATAGGGTGTAACAGAGCTAACTCACAATGCTACTAGGTAGATAACTGCCTAAATTACGAGTTGAAAATATACAAGCGACAATGTCCTCATATCAATATTTATGAGATAAGCGACTTAAAAGTATGCAATTTTTTTTCAATATATTATTTCATTTTGATGGATGTTTTTCAAATTTGTACGGTCCCATGAAAGTATAAACTAGTTTATACTTTCATTGGGATATTAAAATTTTATTTATTGTTTTTTTTTTATAAATTGCGTAATTTTATATACAAAATAATAAAACTATATGTAAGAGCTCACAAGATGTTGGTAATAAATTAAATGAAATAGAAATGAATTGTAATAATTTTAATATCGCGAACGCAAAGAGGTTTCCCTTAATACGCGACACACGTAAAAAATTCTTTCTAGAAGCTTGTCTAGTGGTTTGTTGATGCTATTAAATCAAATTTTCATTATATTTACCATACTTTGAAGAGATAAACGAAGTTTAGTGCAGAGATGAAAGCCAGGACGAAAAATCAAGCTTACATTTTATCTCAATCAATTCTACGAATAAATCTTTTCGTTTTGATATTTTAGCTTACACCACTGCATGTAAACCTGTCAATGAACCCGTAAAGTATGATTAAGCATGTGAAGAACATTTACAACCGGATTTAATACCGTAAGAATTATTGTTAAACCCTGTAAATAAGATTGTTGCCTGAAAATAGATTAAAGAGTTAAGGTTGTTATTACGGCCGTTAGACATATTTAACTGTAATTTCGTATATTTTATACGCACCGTATGTATTACCGAGAAGCGAATCTCGACGTTTCGTTGGATACTTATCCAACGTCATCAGGAGGACGACCTTTACCCGCGGAGGTGGAGGTCGGACTGTTCTAACGACACTGATTCAACCCTTGAGAGAAGTTGCAGTAAAATCTGCCGACGTAACTAGTACATATTGCACACTGGCGACTTCTATTGTAGAAGAAGAGAACACTCCACAACAAAGTGCATACAATTTACGCCCTAGAAAGCAGCACCTAATCAGTCCGACCCTGAACTATTTCCTGAACTATTTCCCCACATTCCGCATTATAGCTAGACGATGAAAGCATTGGACCATCTTTGCCAATGAGGATTAGTCATCTGATACAAATTGAGCATCATACAATGATGTTCTGGCACAATCCTTAACACGTGGAGTTCACTGGCAAGAGAAGAGACTCGTGTAACAATGGATTAACACCTTAGTGTTATGTCAGCCTAACACGAGATTAATTAATTGAAAAATAGATACCTGACAAACGAATCAAGATTATTTTAGTGAATATCTATCTACAGAATAAATGCGAGTATGCGCTGTTTTTCCATTGCCAGCTTCAAATATTAATCAAATTGTATGATTATTTTTAAGAAACGAGGTGCAAAGACCATTTAAAAATACATTTAGATATTTTTTTAATGTGTAGAAAAATAATATATATATAATTTAACATTTGAGTCACTTTAAAATGAAATTCATCGATATTTATAATATACTTCATACGTCAATTTTATTTTTTCTACAGTCAACTACATTTTTGACGTTTAATTTCTAGGTTAGAATTATATATTTTTTATCTATGGTTAGAATATAAACGGTTGGAAATGTATCAAACTTAGAATTATACTTAGAATTACATATTTTTTATCTGTGGCTAGAATATAAATGGTTGGAAATATATCCAACTTAAATGCATACACGGCGACGTATCAACTATATTATGATTGCGTTTAAAACAGATCAAGTAAAATGTCGTTTTTCCATTGCCAGCTTTAAAAAAGAATCAAATCGTTTATAAAGCAGCAAACAATGGGCGATAGATACCAGCGAAACAATTGAACGGAGTATACTTCTTTCCATTTAAGAAAGACAATCGAATTAGTATGTGTAAGCCGTGCGTACGACGCACATTGTTTCGCTGTGTTGGTTTTTACGGGGATAAACACCAACACAACGAAACAATGTGCCTTATACACACGGCATACACATACTAATTCGATTGTCTTTCTTAAACGGAAAGAGGTCTACCGAAGTGGCGAAATTAACCAGTGCGACTTCTATGTTCATGAGAATTGAATATTCTACAAGCGATAAACAAGTGTTACCCAGCGATAATAAAGAGTTTATAAACGAAGTGATGTATTGCGAAATAGATTAAGAATAACGTTAAATTTAATTCGTGTTAAGTGACTTTGTACATTGAATAATTAATAACTCGCTAATTAATTTCCCGTGTTTTCATTCCTTCCGCAGCCACGACAGGTAACACTATTATTTTATTTAAATATTTGATTAAATAAGATAGTAATTTATTTTCTACTAACTAATCAATCATTACTAATAATTCATGCACGTTCTTCGGTTACAGGATCATCTTCCAATATTTGGTTTAGCTTGTAATACCAGTTCTTTTGCGAACACGCTCTGTTCTTTTTGATCTCCAAAACTCGCCCAAAAAGATCAAATTTTTTAAATCATTAATTTACTATGCAACACATGTCAAATCCAGGCACCAAGATTCTTAACTTCACAGGGAATCGAACACGGCATCCTCGGAAAGAGATGCCAGTGTCATGCCCAATAGACTAAAAGGGCCGCTTTAATTCAGAGCTATTGAAGTTTTTTTAAACACCTACATCAAAGCCTAGACATGTCAAAGCTTTTAACATAAAATATTATTTTCGGGAAAAAAAACACTTTTATTTTCGCTTTCACTTGTATTTTATTTTTAACTTTATTTCAAAAAGATTTTTTCCATCGCTTAAAATGACACAGGCGCTTCTACTGAGTACGTCATCGTAACAGATACAATGACCGTCAATTTTAGGCTACGCACATACATACATGTACTTATGTACACGTGATAGAAGTTATACTTCTTTGGAACACATAAAAAAACACGTATTTAAACAATATTAAAGTAATAACTATACAAATGCAAAAATATAGGTACATTACCACGACCATGGTGACTTCCTTCTTCGCAATTGATCTTCGCAATCATTTTCTTCGTTATTAAAAGCTGATGGCAAAAATCGCATATTAATTACAAGACTTTATCAGCATTTAATAGGAACTAATAATTTTAAACAAATCACTCTTAAATTCTTAATCGAACATAGAGAAGGTTTCCTACACATACAGTAGAATCTGAAAATTTTGATTCTCGACCTTAAACCATGCTATTTACCTACTCTATGTTTTCAGATAATGTTTTAAAAATTTTGATATTTAAGTTGACTTTTTAAGGTGACTATTCAAAAGATTTTTTTAAATATTTTGTCTCGTAACCAGTGGAAAAAAACTTCTGGAGAGTCTTATCATTAAATTTTGAATAGAAAATATTTACACATTGAGTGAAATGTCGACAGCTACGGAGATAAGCGACATCAAAGATTGCTTTTTTTTCAATATTTCTGGTTTATATTTTGTAAAAACGTTAGACTATCATGAAAGTAATGTGTATCGAATATTTAAAAATCATTTATTCGCTTTGATACAAGTCAAATAAAATAATTAAATCTTGCAGAAATTGTAAGTATATTTTTTGTTTGGTTTTTATCATTTTATTTCATTTACGTTAAAGCGAATAAATTTTCAATTTTTTATATAAATTACTCTGGTGAGAGGTTATCGTTTTACAGAAAATAAATCAGAAATATTAAAAAAGATATGCAAAATTTGATGTCGCTTATCTCCGTAACTGCTGACGTTTCACCCAAAGTGTAAAGAATATTTTCTATCCAAAATTGAATGCAGAAGACTTTCCGGTGTTTTTGCTACTAGCTTTGAGACATCTTGTATATTTTTTGTAGTGAGTTTTTGAAATTTTACTTTTTTTGTGATATCGAGAATCCAAAGGTTTCTTTATTATATTTTTATTTTGTTTATATTTTACATTATTTAGTTTAACACAAACACAGGCATTACATGCCCATACATTTTGTTCATGATTGTATAATATGATATTATCAAAATAATATCATATTATGTTACATTATTATAATACAAGAGTAATCCAGAATCGGGAATAACTTCAAAATAAATAATATTGAAAAATGTAAAATTTTGTAATGTTAGTTTTGATTCCATACTGTCGTGTAAAATTAAATTAGCTTTCTTAAAAAATTGTAACGGCCAATGTCGAGAACGCTCATTAGAGAAATGTCTCTCGGGAGATGGTTTGACAGTTGACACATTGGAGCCACCTGTCAAAGTCTGCCGCGCGCGCTTTTCAAAAATAGAATGACCAATATTCAAAGAGGAGAACAACTCGCTTCTTTAAATATATATAAAAAAAATTACCACACAATTAAACAGCTTTGTTTAGCATGCATTCCGCTCGCGAGATGACGCCATTATACATCAACATGATATTTATCTTGTCTGTTAAGATGATACAGGGTGTAGACGAATGTGGAAATTGTTTTTTTAAAGGTAATTATGGCTTTGAAGATCAAAGCTAAATCTAAGACGTATACAGAATACTGATGACAGTGTGTGAAAAGTCTAACTCTTCTTATTTATTATACTTTTTACTCCCTTTCTTTTAACTCGTGGCGTCTGATTGCTTGCTTGTCTGACGAAAAAACTTTGAATCGATTTTTTAACCTTTTCCCGTGATCAAATCGAGCTGAAACATTGCAGGCAACGATAAAAATTATTTAACAAATTTTCCTTTCAAAACGCGTCGGGCTAATTAGTCATATAGAATGATTTCAATTTGAAAAAAAACCATAAAAATATCTAAAAATCCAAAATTATACTATAATTTTGAGGCGTATTTTCGGACCGGTTCTAGAAAATGGACTTTGGCACAGACGTCACAGCAATGAGCTCTATACTCTATTTAAGGAGCCAAACGTGACAAAATTTATAAAACTGGAAAGACTTCGGTGGCTGGGTCATGTGGAGAGAATGTCCGAGCATCAAGCACCAAAGTCCCTGCTGAACTCAAGGCCAATAGGGCGAAGGGGCTTAGGAAAGCCAAAATTAAGATGGAGTGACAACGTCCTCAAAGACATCTCTGCCTTAGAGCTTCGGAACTGGAGAGAGCTGGCACTAGACCGAGATGAGTGGAGGGAAATTATTTTCGAAATTAAAATTATAGTATAATTTTGGATTTTTAGACATTTTCATGGTTTTTTTTCAAATTGAAATCATTCTATATGACTAATTAGCCCGACGCGTGTGTAGACAACCTGATTAAAAACGAAAGGGAGCATTGTAAAAACTTGGTTTTTATGGGTTAGTTTTTTTGAAACAGAGAATATGATCCAAAAATGCCATTAAAATTAAAAGGGAAAGTATACCAGACAATTGTCAGAACCGCCCTCCTGTATGACTCCGAATGCTGGACGATATACATCACCAACAATAGGCAGCAAGAAACAACTATATTATTCCTAAACTATATGATCCCTATAACTATAGCATTATCCCTAAAAGACAAAATAAAAAGTTCACGCATTCGTGGACGTGAATTTTTCATAATCCATATAAGTCACCTTAATGATAGTTCAACTTTCAGCAAAAAATAAATAAGAAATATTGAAAAAAATGTCAACTTTTATATTGTTTACAGTGTCCGACCGAACTTTCGGTTTCGGTTTCGGCTTAGTTTCGGTTTCGGCCGTCATCCAGCCGAGATTACGGCCGAAACAGAAACTGAATTCGGGAGGTTTCGCGCTGCGATCGGACGTGTTCGGTGCACTGAGCTGCTTAAGGTTACAAAGAAACGCAGATATTTATTCTTACTGGAATTCTAGTCCATTTTTGTCTTTGAGAAAGATTGCACTGAAATTCTTGTCGGCTCCACCGATGAGTGTTTCCAGTGATCAACTATATGACCAACTGGTCAAATTAATTCAGACAGGAGAAGCAATTAGAAGCAATTAGAAAATGTTGATAAACTATTGTTTCTCACTTACAATATTAGATTGTTTAATTTTGAGCACCTACTGATAATTATTAGTCCTAATATCTCTCCACAGTTTTTTAAGTTTGGGAGAACTTTTTTTTATTTTCATACATTAAGTATTATTTCAATTAAAAATATATAGTTGTTGTACTTAGTAGATAGGTAGTTTTTAATTTTATTGTAGTTCGTTAAAAAGTGTGCCAAACAAAATGACCAAAGTTTATAAGAAATTATTTTGTTCTTAAGATGAAAGAGTATTTTTTGTTTAGTGTAACCTAAATAAATTGGGTTAAAAAAATTTTCGTTTTGTGTTATACGTAAATAACTTTAAAAATAAATAATAGGTAATACCTTCTATTTATTTTTTTAATATTATTTATGAAGAACTTGATTTGAAATAAATATACCTAGTAAAGTAGGTATATTTATTTCAAATTAACTCCTTATTTAAAAAAGCATAAATAATTTATTTGAGATAAGGAGTGATAATTATATTAATAGTTCAAATATCAGAGACGAAATTATTAATATATGACTTAAAAATAAAGACTGACTGATTACGATTGACTATTTTTTTTGACCACGAAAACATGACCTCATATGGAAGTTTCGGTTTCGGCCGAATCTGAGACCGAAGCCGAAATTCGGTTTCGGTTTCGGTTTAACCAAACGGTTCGGTTAAACTAGTTTCGGTCGGACACTATTTTTTATCAAACTAACTATTTATAAATAATTATGATTGGTCCTGATTGCTTGAATATTTTTGACTCATTATCAAGGCAGGAATCCACCTGTAAGTTTCTGCTACTATTTTACAACATATTATATTATCAGCACAATGTAACATCTCCATTAGATAATAACGATTTTGAAGACGTAGGGATGTCAAAAATCACGCGCACCAGCTTATACGAGATTTTCAGTTCACACTAACTATAATTCAAGTTGATACAACCGGCCCTTAGTCTTCTGGCTATGTTAGATGTGACAGAAGCTTTTGACATTAACGCACACACATTATTTACTATAATTGTAGGCGTACACAAATGGGTAACGAAGACGCAGTGCTACCGTAATATATCTGTCGTGACACACTTTCGACCCTTTTTACTACAGATTCACGCATATATTACCCAGCCTACTAAATTTACAGACTCGGTATGTTTTAACCCTTCCGTTGCCGTAAAAAAGGTCTCCTGAACTCACGATACCTTTTTTTTAAAAATATTTCCGCAAATACCTACAAGCAATGTTTTAGTTAAGATAAATTATATAAGTTTCAGAGAGACGAAGATATTTATATGGGAAACGTGTATGGAAGTCTTTAAAGGATGACCCAGGGCTAATGACCTGTGTAGCTTGCTAAAGTGATCACATTACACAATGCAACTTTCTATCGTAAGAACATCCACACATTATCAATTTTATTATCTATTCATTATCTATTGTGAATATTCTGGTTGATTTTTTCTGGGGTATTATGTCATGTTTTTAGGATCTTTCTTGTCGAAGTTTCAGAATCCATTGCAGGGTCCATCATCAGGGATGATGTGTAGTAGTAAGTTTTGATGGTGTGGTAACGTATATTTTTAAATTTAACAAAAAATAAAGATGCAAACACGGAATACGTGTCGCATCAATATTCTTACTATTTTCAAATTAAGCTAAACGCTTGTGCTATGAAAATAGGGCTGTCTTGTTGATGTTCTGGAATGAGGCTCGAACCACCGGTATTGGCTTGTAATACCACATTGTTGGTTGCAGTACTGCTTTCGATACGGTATTGCAATGCAATACGTAACCACAACATCAACTTTTAGTCAGCTCTGATGATGGACCCTGCAATGGGATCTGAAATGTCGGTCAAAGGGATCGTTAAGCATGGCATAATACCCCAGAAAACACAAACCAGAAATTTGTATATATGTTCTTTTATATGTGTTCTTTATATGTATAATATATAATTTATATATATAATATTTTAAAGGACCATGCTAGAGACATATATGGTCCGCCCCATAGTGATATAGTTTACACAGATTTCACTGATGTTAATGGTACTTCTGCATTTAGCTAAGCTATTATTTTTTAATGTTTGAATATTAGAATATTTGAACGAGTTTGAATTTTTGCAAAGATGTGCCAGACAACATTCGACAGCCGACTGTCTGACAGGCGATTGTCCGACAAGCCAACTGCCCTACAGCCAATTGCCCGGCACCCGATGGCTTGACAACAGATTACCTGACAAGCCAACATCCAGAAATTTCTTTTAAATTATTCTTAAAAAGATATTCATTCGCATATTTTTACAAAAACATGAATATGTTCTTCTGTAGAAGCATCAAGCTGAAACATTTAAATTAATAACAAGAAAACACTCTGTATAAAACCACTATTTCTTGAATAATCAACATGTTTCAGGGCCAATGGATCTCAATCAAGAGACAACGTACCTATACTATTAAAATTGGAAGTATAAACATTAAGGCGATCGTCCAGCAGAGTGAACAAATTTCACCATTTTTTCCTCATATCTTCTCTTGCGTTTCTCATATCTTTCCATCACTTTAAAATTAATTTATTAGGTAACATATATTTTAAATGCGAATATCTTGTTAAAATGACATTCAAAATGACTATTAAAGAAAAAAAGTTTTCAACTATGTAAAAAGAATTGAAAAAAACACACAAAAAATTAAATATTATAAAAATACAGTGTTTTTTAAAACATAAATTGTAAGTAAATAAATTAAGAAATTTTGCAATAATTGTAATAAATTTAGGATACTCGTTTACTTTTAGAAATCACAGACATCTCACGAGCCATTCAGTCACACAAGGCCCACAAAATGGAGCAATTTTCTTCATTTTTAAAACATCGAAGGTTTGGTAATTTATTAATCAATTATATAATTTAAATTTTGTCATTTTAACAAGATATTCGTATTTAAAATATATATATATGAATTTTGAAAAAGAAAAAACAAATATCTACACGTTATAAAATAAATGTACCTTGCGTTCGTGAAAACGCACTAATCTAAAGATAAAAATGGCCGTTCAATTTTCCATTTATTAAAGTCACGCCGTCTTTCCATCTCTTACGGTGAGTAAAAATAAACTATTCAAATTATCACTTATGTTTACTTGATATCCTTTTGCCAATAAAAAGAAAATGGTTTACATTTTACACATCTTGAAAAGTTTACGATAAATTGATGATTTGCAGATAAAATGATGTATTTAAGTTTTACTTCTTTAAGCGCATTGAGGGTGAAGTTTTAGCATCATACAACCGATTATTTTAACTCCATGAAGTCACGACTCGCCAATCAAAATCTTAGATGGCGCTTTTCCAAGTGATAATTAACCAATTGCAATTCTTATTTAACCAAACACAATCTAAAGAGAACAAATCCATAGAACAGGTCGGCACCTTCAGATGGATATCTAGGCATAGACGTGGTTGGAGGAGCTGATCTGTGAGAAGAAATACAAGCCCAAGTTGACAAGGCAGTGGCAATCTCTGGTGCCCTAAAATCCATAATTTGTAAAAATAAATATTATGGCCATCGAAAATCTATATAATACCAATAATGACATAAGGCGTTGAAGCAAAGGCAGACACAATCAAGACAAAACAAACGTTGAAGACTCCCGAGATGAAGATACTGAGTATGAAAGCAGGCAAGACTCTGAGGGATCGTGTGAGGAACACCAGAATAAGAGAGTTATGTGAGGAACAACAGCATAAGAGAGATATGTGAGGCTGAGGACAGACTCAATAAACATGGAACCCGCCCTCGTGGAAGAACTCCCAAAAGACGGAAAGACAGCTGGGAATCCCCCTCACAAGAGGCGCTGGAGAACAAACCACATAGGTCTGTCAAAAGGAAGAAGAAGACAATTCATATGAGTGACGACATCAAGTCGTTTGTAAATGGTGTTATTAAAATTGCGTAACTCTAGGAGCAACAATTTTCATAACAAAATGTTGTTATGAAAATTGCGGTGCTCCGGGCGCTATTGTTTATTTTATATTTGCTGGTATATTTATTTCATAATATAATTGGGATCAAATTTATAATGTGCTATTGTAATGATTTAATTATGTGCTAACTGTTTCATTTTATCTTTTTTATATAAGTAATTACGATAATGTAAATGAACAATGAAATTCAGTACGTGTGTGGTGTATTTTGTATTTTAGATTTTATATCCGTTGGTAGAGAACTGTCATTGAAGGAAATTCTAGTTTTTATTGTAGGTGCACGTTGATTTGGAACATGGCTGGACAGAATGTGTGTACCAAAAAAATATAACTTCTAACGCGTGTATATAAGTACGCGCGCCCAATTTTTATTTCTTTATTTATTTTTTACGTAAAATAATTAAATTACGTGAAAATAATTATTTAATAATTGTAATAATAGACTTAGTAACACGGAGGCACCCAGAAGAAATAATATTTGACTTGTAGATTTAACTAAATTTGGTATTCATACCGATATACATCAAAATAAATAATTCTACATGTAACGATGTCCGTCACTAACGCTAGTATGATGGCGCAAATGATAATGTGGTATAAAAACCAACAGCAAAAAAAAACATACTTCTCCGTAATAAAGTCCGTTACTAAAGCCATCAAAAGGCTGAAATATTGATAAAGTTTTAAAAGAAATAAAAAATGCATAATTCTGTAACAATGTCCTAAACTAACGCTGCCAAATGGTGCAAATGATGAGCTATAAAAATCAAACAATCATGTTTTGAGGAAGTTTTTTGTGAATTCCCTTTCGTTGTTTCTTTTCTCATTGTAACAGGGTCCGTCACTAACGCTTCCAAAATGGCGCTGTTTACACGCTAACACAAACATACTACGATTTCGCTTTAAATTTTAATTGTCGTTTTAACTATCATTAAAATATGTCATTTCGTATATATAAAAAATCATTCGTTTTAATACAAGTCAAATAAAATTATTTAAACTGTGCAAAAAAAATCTATTATAGTATATATTTTATATATGTATATACATATAAATTCAATTCTAATTTTCACTGATTTGTTCGATAGAATTTTCACTTTATATTTAAATTTTGTATATTCATATTCTATTCAAATTTTATATTGTATTCATTCATCTTTTAACTTTTATGAAGGAGATTTTAGGTGGGTTTAGCTGTACTAGAGTTCATTTCGGATATCGTCGAAATATTTCCGACCTCGATCTATTACTAAAACGGCTTCTTAGTCATACATTATTGTTGTAGTACACATTGTATACACATATGTGTATGCAAGGTACAATTTGTATTAACAATGGCAATACGCGCAATTTCTAAAAAAAACACAATAAACAAATAATTTCACTTTCCCTCAAAGTATTCCAACAGAAACTAAAAAAAAACTCGTATATTGCAAAAAAATATGATGATGATAGTAAGTTACCTGTTGATACGTAAAAAATTAAACTTAAATAAAAATGCGTGTTTTTTTTACTCCCTTTATATTAACTCGTGGCGTCTGCTTGCTTGCCGTCAACAAAAACTTTGGAACGATTTTTGACCCTTTTCCCGTGATCCAATCGAGCTGAAACTTAGCAAGCAGACTCGTGGCGACGATCAAGAAGATTTATCAAATTTTCGTTAAAAAAAATTAATAATTATAGTATGATTTCGGATTTTTAGAAATTTTATTGGTTTTTCAAATTAGAATCATTAGAAACGTCGCGGAATATTTTCTAAATTTGAATTACTCCGTCGGTGTAATAGGTACATCACTACGAATTTCGAAAATTTACGAAACAATTTGTTCACAGATGACAGCAAAATTGGTTTTTTTGGGAAAAAATCAAATAATAATTTATTTCTTTTAGATTTCTGCTTAGTTTTGAAGAATTCTACATTACTCAAATCTGATTCTGACTAAATCATTTGACGCTGGAAATTCATAAGGTACGATATTGATAATAATTGAATCTATCAAAATGTTGACATCTCAAAACATCTGACAATTTAGAAATATATTAAATTTCTGTAAGTTTAGTGTTATGTTATATGTTTTAATTCGTCTTTAATTATTGTTATATTTTACAAAGAAAGAGAGTATAGTAAAAACTTGCCTTTTATGGGTTACTTTTTTATAGACACACATTCGTGTCACGTCAATATTCTTACTATTTTCAAACTACGCTAAACGCTCGTGCTATGAAAGTAGGACTAACTTGCTGGTCTGGAGTGAGATTCGAACCCGCGACCTAAGGATCACGAGGCGAGAGTCCTAACCACAAGACCAACAAGCTACGTTTATTATATAAATTATGTTTTTCTTAATAATTATCTCATTTATTCGTAAAAGAATCATTAATCATAATTTCCATCAATTGTTTGAAAAAGAAATCTGTTAGGTTGTTGTATTTTAGGAAAATTATGTCCAGCCATTCAGCATAATATGTGGGATATAAGGCAACAATATCCAAAAAATAAAAATAAAATATTTTGAATGCTGTCACTTAGGATTACTAATTTAATATGTATTGAATTATAGATTTTATGTACCTATCCCTTCTAAAACCATATTTCCTATAAATTTAAATGCTTTGTTTTCTATAAAATCTCGAATTCAGTATATTATGAATAAGTAATTCTCGATGACTGCATTTACTTTTTTTTCGGTATTGCTGCCTTTGCTTTTATACCCCACAAATGACAGGTGGGCTTTTATCATATTTATTAAAAATATAAAATATTTCATTGTTCAAAAGTACGAAATAATTCTTAATCTTCTACCGTATCAAATATTATCATAACATAAAAATATAAAAATGTTCTTAGGATTTCACGGCCGTTCAGAATCTTCTGTTTGCGTTTTCTGGGATATTCTGCCATGTTTCTACAAACTTTCTGGCCGACGTTTCGGATACCGTTGCAGGTTCCATGATCAGGACTGAAAGGTATATATTTTTGAAATACACGATTCTGGTAGATATTCAACTCATACATAAACTTAGTATCGGAACTAACACATGGGAAATCTTCAATTGTTCTAGAATGTATGTATTTTTTACATATGTATATTATGTTCGAACATAATAGAACGTAAAAGTATGAGTGGTTCAAAGGCAAAATCATCCCATTTAATCAACAATTTTTTTTTCTCTTTAAAAAAAAAATAGAGATGCGAACACGGAATACGTGTCACACCAATATTATTACAATTTTCAAATATAGCTAATGTGTTAAAGTGCTATGAAAATAGGACTGTCTGGAGAGAGATTCGAACCCACGACCTTTGGATCACGAGGTGAGAATCCTAACCACAAAACCAACAAGCAACTGAGAACAGCGTGTTTGAATCTTCTGTAACTTGTAATATCCTGCCGTGCACATCTGACCTCTCTGGCCGACGTTTCAGGTCCCATTGCAGGGTGCACATCAGCTCTGATACAGAATATTCCAGAAACAGAAACACATAGAAAATTTTGAATGGCCGTGAAAACCAGAGAAAGTATGTAGAACTGATTTTTATAGCCAGAGCAAGAATTTAAAAATGAATATAATTTTGATAAAATTCTTTGAAAACACGCAAACGTTTCTTCAAGAACACTTATCAATTATTAATAAAATTACTGACAGTTAATCTTTTTGAAACTTGTCACTCTTTATTTTCGTCGATTGAATAGTGGCGGCTTTTGTTTCTGATCCCCTCACATATAAAAAATTTCAGAGAAAAGCTGGACTTCATGGCTCTGGAAGAAGAAGAACATGCTGAAACTATGCTGAAGAAATTGAGAAAACTGTTTGGCCATTTTACTGAAGAGCTTTTCCAGCTGCAGTAAATAGAGTTAGCGATAGTCAACGTCCATTGAAAGGATATATGACACGAGAAGAAGTAGATAAAAAGTTACCGCTACTTAATTAATATAAATTAATCAAAATATTTGTAATCAGACACTCTTTGTAATCGATAATTTTTAAAGTCTTAAAATTGATCTAATGCAGAGAAATGCAATTAAACACATAATTTAAAAAAAGGCACAAGCGTTGTTTAGTAACCGAAAATCGCACACGATAAAAATATTATATTCTTTTGACACAAAATTGTAGCACCTCATATGCACAATGTAGCTCTATATGTCTAGTGAAAAAATATTTTAATAACCTACCGGATAACATCAGAGAAATTATAGACCTACACCTACAAAAAGCAATCAAAGATATATTTTTATCAAAAATCCAACGTAAAAATTAAAGAATTTCACCATACTCTTCTTCTAAAAACAGTGTGTATACAACCTTTCACTGCAAAAAATATGATCAACTTCATCGATAAAACACCCCTCTACGTAAAAAATGTTTTTTTTGTAATTTTAAAAATATACATTTTTTGGTCGTTTTTTTTTTAATTTTTGTAAAATACTTAACATAATATTGATCATTATTGTTTAATCTTTCAAATGAGACCTCTTTGATATTTATTGGACCTCTACATGGATAGATATTAGTAAATTAAGAAACCATTTCCATTTCATTATGGCTGAAGAAAAATTATGTCATTTTAGGGGGTGTTTTGTCGATGAAATTGATCACATTTATGTTATCCTATTAAAGGTTCCGACACCGGCCACCGGACACAATGTATAAGAGATAATATTGTACATTTTGCAGTTGTAATATAAATAAAAATCTTTTTGTTTGTACATTAGAATTAATGTCCAAGAAAAACAATGCTGCATTCTGAAACACCTAAAAAGGACCTACTTTACGCAGGGGGGAGATCTACTCGTATTCATTATTATTAATGCTACCATTTTTAATCCCACATAATTGACACTTTTAAATCAGTTATAGGTATTCTATATTATTTTTAAACGTAAAATATTCCACACACATTTAGAAAAGCGACCAATAAAATGTGGTATTCGGTATCAGAAAACAATCAATCGGGTGATTTTTTTTATTGATAATGTAATTAATGTTATCGTTATTAACAATACTTATTCAAAAGTGACTTAATACGAAAAAAATTATCTAATCGAGATGTGGATGTATCTATAAAGTGGATCTGACAAGAATTATAATGTGTTAAGTTTAGACCTCATAAAACCACTTGATTTACACGAAAAATATATGTATAAAACACTCAAAATACGACGCACAATTTCCGGTGCAAATTAAACGATAGGGGATATTAAATTTGTCGTCGAGCTAATGGAGACTATTATTAATACATTTCACGTATTCACCTCTAGAAACGCCCGCACATTTTTTTTAAATTCAGGTAAAAACAACTCCTCGCGCAATTAAAATTAATCGTGCGGGTACCTACTCCGGCCGCGCCGCAAATCATTCGACAGCCGCGCGGATCCGATAAAATTCAAATTTAAAAATAATGCATCGGGTATCATATTCCAAAGTCAAAATTCACTCACCCGAGTGAAGTTGGCGGCGGAGGTGTTGTCCCGACAGCGGCGCGCAAACACTTTGGCGGAAAGGATCGGAAAAGATGTCCGGCGGTCTGGATGCTGGGTTGATCCGAACTGCGCGGGCATTATTAAAATAAACATCATTCGAATTATAAAATAGCAGGGAACCGTTTAAAATTAACCGCGGGAATGGCGCCCGAATCTTGCGGAGCCACCGCCACCGCCTGCGCGGCGAAATGCAGGACGCGGGGAAATGCAACATGGCGACGCGTCGCAGAAAGGGCGGGACAGCTGTTTGGCCAGTTTCGAAAAAATGCATATTTACAATAATACGCATTCTGCGCTATTCTGAAAATAGCAATATTGGAATGCCGGATCTTTATCCCAACACTTATAAGACGAAAATTAAAATAAAAAAAAGACCGAGGCATACGTCGGTATTCGGTATTCGTCGTACTTAAATAAGAAGATTTGTATATTTTCACGTATCTCTCTCAAAGTAAAAACCTTTATTTGCAATGTCCGATTTCTCCGGTCTGATCTGAAAGCTCCCTCCGCCGCAAACGTAACCTCACAATTCTCATGTAACATCGTTTTCTATTTGTATATTTTCACGTATCTCTCTCAAAGTAAAAACCTTTATTTGCGATGTCCGATTTCTCCGGTCTGTTCTGACAGCTGCCCTCCGCCTCCGCCGCAAACGTAACCTCACAATTCTCATGTAATATAATTTTCTACTTTTTAATCTTAATATTTGTTACCAAGCGCACAAAATCACTTCGGTAGTAAACTAGCGCCGTATTTAATTTTTCTAATAATATAATATAACTTTATTTTAATTTTTCCTCAGGGGAGTGACTTTCGTACCTAGTTTAACTGTCCCTACGGTATTTCCTCACATATACGTATATAATTGTATCATATCTCATTCTATTTTTTTTTTGCTTTTCATGACAGTGAAGCTGTTTTGTGTGGAGACCTTCCCATGCCGCTTGTACTCATATGAATTTAAGTGGCGCGGGGAGGATGACCATTGTAGCATTAAAAAAATGCCAAATTGGGTGGGGAAAGTGTAGGGCCGATATGGGAGCTATTGCTCATAAAACGGACTTGGGTGTGTAGTGGGTCCCACTTCATTGCTTTTTGTAGTGCATTTAGGGTTGCCACCCGTATTTTATTTTAAAGTATTGCACGTTGTTTCGGGTAGTTATACTCTATACTTTATGAGAACAAAGAATGCGAAAATACTTTATTTCGCATGATTTAATTTCTCTGGGATTCATTTTACTTATAACATACCAAAAAAAGTTGATCGTAGAATTTTTTGCGTAAAACGGAACGAGAGAGTTACCGGGGTCGATGATGTTATCGATTGTTGTCGAATAGGTTCGATAATTGACGATATACCCTGTGGCGGTCGCCACATCAACGCTCGTTTTTTAATGCAACCTAACCTTAAATGTGAACATAGTCAATGTCATTGTAAAAAATTCTTGTTTGTTTTGTGTAAGGCGGATTGAGTGCAGTTAAAATACGATTAATTGGTTTTATAGAGTTTTTTCTGTGATGAATAGCAAATGGCGAGACGAAAGAAGCAAAGCGTCTTTGAATCTGATAAAAGTGAATGACTTATTTACTTTAATTTAATAATATAGACTGCAAACATGCTCTGCAGTTGTTAAGTAGTGATAGTTATTTATTAAAAGTTGCTAAAAGTAATGAAAAATATGTTTTTAAGCAAAATAAAAAAGTTAAATAAATCGTATTTCATTTTGACACAATGTACCTACTTTTTTTCTACCTTTAATAACCAATGTTCTTAATTTGCACAAAAAAAAAGTTGGCAACCCTGAGAGTATTATACAGAAAAGAAGCAATGTCAAGCCATGTATTCACTAGGGGACAAATTGTCCCCCAACAGCACGCGCGGCATAGAGTCTACGTGACGTTGCAACGTCGTGCACGGTTCCGCGACGTCGCGCATAACATAGCGCGGCATTTCTACGTGCCGTGGCAACGTTGCCATGCGTACGGTACCCGAGCGAGCCCATTGCAACATTACGCGGAGCGTCAGTACCACGTGGTATGTTTACAAGTGAATACGCATGCGCTGTATCTGTCAAGATGACAATGTGGCGAAACAAAATTGTTCTTGAACTCATCGAGCTGTATCGATCGAAGATCGCACAGAATGTCCGTCCTCCTTTCTCTTTGCGGTAAATAATTTCGAATTCTCCTCTTTTTCTCCTCTTACGTTTCGATAAACTCATTAACATAAACAGATACGTAGTTGTCATAACCTCATAGGGCGACATTTCCGCGACGTGTGGAAAACAATAATTATTTGCAAAAAGGACCTTGTTTTTAATACTATTCAATTTACTACAGTAAAACCTCGTTAATTTGAAATTGCGACCCAAAAAAACATTTCGAATTGCGCGGAACCCCGTTTTCGCCAAATGAGATACCGCAGCTGTCATCATAACATCATCGGGTGACATTTCCGCGACAAGATATGCGAGTCCCGGTGTGTACACGTCAAATGACCGCGTCATTGTCCCCGAAACATGAGCGTAGATGTTGATGCGACATGGCGAGCAGAATGTTTCGCGATTTGTCCCCTAGTGAATACATGGCTTTATATGCACTTCTCCGTCCTATTCCTAAGTTGGATCTTTTTTTAATAAATTAGCGGTGAATTTCTATTTTTTCCTCTTTAAAAAAATTAAAGACAGTTTTCATCCGAGGACATAATAAAACATACATGTTTATGAACATAAATGTCCGTCTCATTTCTACTTTACTGTGGAATTATTTGTTGGCATTGCGTTGGGAAATTAGAGACACAACATTTTGGAAAAATATCAAAACACGTGCATAACAGATAAATGCAGAAATGCTTTGAACAATTTTTCTTCTTCGTTTTACTCTCAGTAAGAAGTTAAGTTAATTGGTGACGATAAAACCGTTATTTGAATCACAACATTTTTAAGGAAATTTATTTATTTTTAAATAATTAAATAAAAATATTTTTTAATAATAAAATTTAAATATTCCATAATTTTCTCGTTACCAACGGCGACATCTATATACTGTTTCATGGGAATGCAAATTACAACTAAAGATGGCGATCGATATCATATGTACTTTAAAAATTTGATAGATGTGGTGTTAAATCATGGGTTAAATCGGTGAACACTTAATAAAGGCAATCCTTGTAAATTTTTTAAAGAAAATCCATACGAATTATTATGGTATTGGTATCATTTCTACATAAGAGTACATACTTTTAAGAATATGTTTAATTTTTTTTATTAAAATATATTCAACATTGGCGGTAAATTCGGGTTCTGTCGACTGCCGAAAAAAAGGTCCCCCACGGTGACCACTCCCATTTCATCAGTAATCATCAGAATAAAAAAAACAAAAGATTATTAAAATTGACACTATAATTTAGTCTTTGACGACTGACCACTGAAAAATTCAAAACAGATGTGATAAAAATGCTAAAACTCGGCCAACTATAAAAAATTACTTTGTATCTAAATTATATTATTATTATATTCCTATATTGAATCATGTAAAAATGTCATCCATAAACCTTTTAGGTTTCTATTACATTTTAAATAAAAAATAAATAAAAAGGGTTTTTGAAAATATAGATTTTTGACAAAATGGCGGGCGTTTGAATTTAAAATAGCGTTATTTAGGGAAAAATTCCGGTTTATTTTGCCGATAAAAAAAAATCCTAAGATAAAGTCCGGATAATTATGTATAGAATAACCACTAGAAATTTCAAGTTGATCGGTTTAGTGGTTGACGAGATATTTTAGTCACCGATTTTCAAAACATGGTTTCGAATAAAACGCGTTGGAAAATCGAGCAATGAATAAATCGCGAAATTTTTCAACTTACATAAAATCATCGATTCCAGGTTCATAATATAAGTCTTCCACCTTGCTTAGAATTCACATATCATCGAGCACTCTTCACAAAAATAATAGAAACAGGTCTAACGTTTCTTTTATGAAAGAGCCCGACTGGCAGCTATCTGCGTGTACTGGTGCGGCGCGCAATCAACAAAGGTATGCCGCCATTATCAGCTATAATGTTGTTATTTTTTAATTTTTGCTTAAAATTTTCATCAGACGTTCTAAAGATAGTGCAAAAATTAAAAATCGATTTTTTCATAATGTCTAGGTAGTAATTCTCCCTTAAGCAAGCTATATGACAAGTCGTAAGCCCTCTACACGCCCATATCTATTTTCCCATATAAAAAGCTTTGTCTCTGTGACACATCGCTATTTTAATCGATTACATATTGATCTATCAATCATCGATACAATCACAGAAAAATCTGAAATAACGGTTAATGTATCATCCAGCAAAAAATGTAAAATGGTGTGTTAAATATAAACCGATTGATAAATATGGAGTCTTATAAATAAAACAATTAAAGAACCATTTTACATTGAATAAATGCTTAATGCGTATATGTTACCTTTAATTTAAAAGCACTTAAAACCTTGACTAACTTGTACCGTTTTCCTTTAATCGTACTTTTACTTTTATCTGCGTGATAATAAATCATATTTAAAGTTATTAATACACAATGTATACGAGATTATTACTAGAATCTGCCAACTGTGTTTTCAGCGCGTCTCTGCCAATTTATTTTCAGTGGATAATAACACCCTTTGTCCATTGTCTCTCCTCAACAACTTCGTCATAACCTGACACCTAATATATAGTCTAACTAAAATAAAAAAACAAACTCCCTGTAAAATTAAAATTCGAGTATCCTCAGTTACCCTTCACGGTACTTGTTGGCAGGCGAATTAGACATGCCTAAATTATAAGAGAAACAGCAGACATCTTAAGGCGACCGTCTTCCAAAGTGAGCAGTAAATTATTTTTTTTTAAATTTTAAATACAATGTTTTTTTAAACATAAAATGTAAGAAAAAAAACTAACACATTTTGCAATAATTTTAGTAAGTTTAAGACAATCGTTAACTATGTAATATGATTGAGAAAACAAGACATCTCACGAGGCCATTCAGTCATAAAAGGCCCGGCCCACAAAGTGCAGAATTTTTTTTCATTTTTTAAACATCGTAGGTTTGGTTGTTTATTAAGATTAAATAAATCATTTTGTGTCACTTTAATAAAATATTCATATTGAAAATGTATGGAATCTGATAAATAAATTTTAATATGATTTATTTATTTATTGAAATTAACGGACATAGTCCAATAAAATATATTACATAACATGAACAACATAAAATACAAGAGAATAAAAGTTATAGCAATTTAAAAGAAAAGCAAGGACAAATGAAAAGTACTTACAAGATGGAGACAAGATCTAGACTATCTACTCAGAGATTGTTTGAATCTGGACAGACTTACACCAAAGAAGTCCAGATCCTGTCTTGAATTTATAAAACGATATAACCGTAACATGGGAGCGTGGAATCCATAATTGGCTCTATGATGGCTAAGGAACAAAACTTCATTATTTCTGAGTCTGCGGGAAGGGATATTGAATTTTATTTGGCCCAGTAATGAAGGCACATCAGTGTGGCCATTTAATATTTTGTATATGGTGATTAAATCAGTGTTTTCTGTACGTTTTTGGAGGTCATAAATTTTTAACATTGACTCAATTTATTTCAAGTAGTCTCCTCTATCCAAGCCCATGATCCATGCGACTTTTCTTAAGAAACGATGTTGCACGGATTCGATGTGACTTATTTGGTTTATATAGAAGGGAGACCAAATCACAGAGGCATATTCTAAGATAGGACGGACAAGTGAACGGTAAAGAGTTTTGATCGTGTAAATATTTGTGAAATCAGAAGACATTCTGTTGACAAAGCCTAAGAGTTTTAAGGATTTTTTTACCACTTATGATATCTTTGTCAAACAAAAATGTTATAAAAAACAAAAAAGAAGATACGAAAAAGCATGGCAGTGTGAGGGACAGCACAGTGAAATTCGAGGGTTAAATGTGGGATCAGAAGAACTCGCCGAAATAGATACCGATGAAATAGATAAAGCATTAAAACAAATGAAAAATAACAAAGCTCCGGGAGAAGACAACGTAACATCTGATATTCTGAGGTTAGGTGGAGAAAACTTTAATACTATTGTACAATAAATGTATAGGAAATGAAAAAAATTATTTCAAGCATAAATCTTACATGCAACCGTGACACAATCGATAAAAAGAAAGAAACAAGATATCTTAGGCTGACAATCGATGAAAACCTACGTTAGGCTCCGCACATCGAATGTTCAAGCTCCAAAGTGAAAAAAACGATACATAGGTACATTCGAAACTCCACGCAGCTTCATGAATCTCAGTCTTCCAAAAATGGTACACTAGAGCATGACCAACGTAAATTGGCGTGCGGCGACTTTGGAACTAAAACCCGCCCCACCCACACCCGGCGGTAGCCCCTCGCCCTGTCATTCAGTTCAATCTCATATTTGCGCGTGAGCTGTGACATCTTGATTTCCAATATACACTGAATTATGTCCAAAACAGTCTTGCAACACCTTGCAAGTGGTGCAGGAATAATTGCCAATGTAGTTTTAAAGTTTTGCGAAGCTGAAAGAGCAAATAATGTACCAATATTACCGCTTGACAGAACTCTAGATTACTGGCCATTACTGGTTTGTTTTTTTAGTGTTGCCCGACCAAATTCCTATTGTAAATATATTTATCAATGCACCGGACACTATACATTATGTATTGTGTAATAAATTTACACCCTGGCAACTTCTGTTTCGCGACAGAGACGCCCTCCCTCGCACGCCAATTTATACCGGTGGCATTCTACGCATCAAAGATCCGTCAAAGTATTGGATTCTAGTTACGGTTACAGATCAATCCGTCAAATTATTGGATTCTAGTTACGGTTACAGATAGACATTCGAAATTATTGTTAATGGTGGGTATTAATTAAAGTGTTGCCCTTCTTGAAAAAGCGATACAATGGATAAACTTTAATACTATTTTGCTATATTTGATAGAATAATCTACATTTTACACAAGGAAATTTATTCCACACTTTGGTATTTTTTTCTGGCAGTAGAGACGGCAGGATGTGTACTGCTATTTCACGCGTTTTTGAGGTAATAAAATATTATTAACTTTATTTCAACGTCAGTGCAGTCCTTTTGAAACGTTCTGTTAATCAAGATTATCAGATAAATTGGGAAATTGCGTGAATTCGAGATTAGCGTTTAGATTATACACACACCACAGCCAAACTCTCATCACTCTTTGCACATACCCCCATATCTATATACATATACGTCACACACAGAATACACACACTCCACTCAACCACAATCCCATACACCTCACTCTACTTCCTCCTCTAACTCCCACTCCTATCCCTCTATTTAATATATGTTTTCTTTATTGCTTGACTTAATATTTTATGCCGTGGATCTCTATAATTGGTCTACCAACTATCCAATACGTTATGCCATTATAATAAATTGTACCGTTGAGATTCCTAAAATAAAATAAAAAAATAAAAATAAAATAATTTGTGCCCAGTGACTTATTTTCCATTGTTTTCATTTGCCTCCCGCAGCCACGTCTCGTGACAATATCAATACTTCAGATTATTTTAAAGTATAGCTTTAGTCTTTCATTGAAACGTTTCAAAGCGCATAAATTTTAAACGTTCTATAAATCTAGATTAACAGACCTTCTGTAGTAGTTCGGTTAATTTACTGTCGCTCGGTTTACACTTGCGCTGGCCATACCAATCGCTACGGTGTGTCGCTAATATCGCGCCGGTTCAAACGTCAAAACAAACATGAAGCGCCGTGGCACTGGTTCCGTCTTTTTATAAGAAACACGTTGGTTTTTCGAATCTCCGAGAACATTCTATTCATTTCTTGTGTTTTGCACGAATGTTCCAGTCGCTTCCAGACTGATTAAGACACGCCCCGAATGTTTTAGATATGCCCAGAGTGTTGTAAGGCATTCTAGAGCATTCCATAGTGTTGTTCCAAAGCGTAATAATGCCTTTAAAAAATATTCGTGAGGTCTCACCTCGTCTAAGTCGGCCCTGCCTTCAAAATCAAATAAAAGGAAAAGTAACAGGTCTTAACGAGCTTAAATGTTTTCTTTTTATTATTGAAGATAGTCGGGGAACTCTATTTCCCGCTAACGTGACGTACATAAACATTGTATAATCTGTATAGTACTTACCTACCTACTCGGCGAATATAACGCATGCCAAAAGTTTCTCAAAATGTTGTACAAAGGTTAAATAAATTGATTTAGAGTAAAAATTTTATCGTAACGGAAGTTGAACCAGCACGTGGCGGGAATGTGAGACCACGAAATGCGCGCGCATCCATTAAACTGTAAAAAAATTATGCACTTGAAATTAGTGTTCCAGTAATATAAATAATGTATTGTCGACCATCTTGAATCGAGTACCAATCATAAAGATGCTCAATTCTAAAGCTGACAAATGATTGGATATTAAATTAAAAATTAGAACTGTTTATTGAATTACGATTTTGGGTTGGGTGCATTAGAATTTTTTGTTACTATCGATATTTTTGCAAAAACAATGGAAATGTAAGATATTCGTTTTCAAACCAAAAAAAACATTCATTCAGTGCGGCTGTCATGTTGTATAGTTTCGAAACTTTTGAATACGGAACCGTTTTAGGCCAAAAATTGATATAACATGAAAGAAGGTAGGCACTTGGACTTTTTTGAAAATGCACAGGTTTTTCGTTTCGTTGCAAAATATGTCTACGATGCTGCGGGGATTAATGTCCTCAAATCGTTGTGAGACGTCGATTCGAAGACATTTCTCATTTTTTTAAACTTCACAGACCAATATATACATTTCAAAAAAAATATTAATCATATAACTGCATTAAAGTGTTATTAATTATATGTATCATCTCCCTAGATATCGTATTATTATATTAATATACATTTTTAATCAAAATGTATATATTAATTATCACAATAACTTGTACATGAGTACAAACTTTTGTTTTAGATTTAGATACTTAATGTTAACAAAGTGAACGGACACGGAACGAAGGAAGAAGAAGACATATTTTTCAAAACACAAGCGCTTACCTCAGTTGGACAAAAAATAAAAATATTGACGTGACATCGACCCCCGTTCCAGGACACCGACAAGTAAGTGCTATTTTCATGGCACAAGCGTTTAGCTTAATTTTGAAAACACTAAGAATATTGATGCGGTAAGCTCCGTCATCGCATCTGTATTTGAAAAAAAATTACATGTAATTTTTGAGAGCCACTGGACCGAGACATCTCATGATTTGAACCTCTGACCCAAGCGAAAATACATCAGAGGTTGTAAATGTTTGTCTAATTTCTTTGCACTCATGCAAAAGTGTCTAAAAATGGAAAATAGGTTATCTTGACAAGACATGCTTATACTTTTTCATGATTTTTTATTTATCTTGATCTCAGTGATTCATATCGATGTTCACATTTTTTTATTTCTTTTTTATTATTTTTTTGAGTTTTGTTATGTTCATGTAATAATATTTTATCCTTTGTAAATTACACCTATAACTAAATATGCGATGTACTTATGCAAGAAAATGGAAAAGAATCGTGCCGACAAGCTGTACAAGGCTTGGTACGATCTATAATAATTGAAAAATGTATAATAAATTTAATAAAAAATGAAATAAAAAATACTCAACGATGTTAGTATTAATAATAATGATATTTTGATAATTTATATTTTTTCCGTTTTCGTGAGAGCTTACCTCGAGGGCGCTTTAATCATTAAAATTATTTTACACTTAATTCCCGAAAAAAAATATTTACTATTTATTAATTATATACTGGATGACTTGCAAAAAATGAAATTGACTTTTATATTATAATTGAAAGGGCCAGGAAAAATTAAGTGATTTTGCGGAGTGCATACTAGATGTAGACATTAGGTACTATTGCAACGGTCTAATTCTTTTTGTTGTATGATTATCTAAATAAGTTCGTTTTTAGTTGTTTTTTAACTGCGGTAAGCTTTCTGTTATCTCTGTTTGGTAGCTTTTTCCATAATTTTGGTCCATCCACCGCAAAAGCACGAAGTTAGTTTTGTGGACGCGATTTATTTCAACCAATCTACTTTTATTGGATGTTGATGCTGAGTGATGGGTTAGTTGTCTTTTTTTTCAGAATATTTTGAGTTTGTCCATATTTTCAGAACAGTACTGGATTTTTGTCACGGGGACATCATTAATCAATCAATATATTATAGCATTCCGAATTAATAATTCGGCGGAATCTCATTACACATATAAAGGATATTGCTAAGAACGATTCCAAAAAAATCGTAAAATATATATCTCATTAGTGACATCTGTGGTCATTTAGGGGGAATGAAAAGGCTTTGGATGCCGGTCGCGCTAAGGATTGTTGCAACACATATGCGGAACATGTCGTATAATTTAAATATATACTACTTCCATGGGTGGAAATGGTGAATATTACATTGTCTAAAGTGATAACTTAAGCCAGCCGTACGATAGGTCGTAAGCCCTATGAACACCCAAAGACTTCCATACCTACTTTCCCATAAAATATAATTTCGTCTCTGTGAGACATGTATAGTATATTGATTGTTAGTCGTCTATTATTTGCAGAAAATGGAATGCAGATATCGGTAAAATATTGAGGGGCTATGTTGTGAATAGCCTTGAATATTGTGAAGCATAACTTATATTCAACGCTCTCTGGAAATCTACCGACTGGGGCACTAGATACGATATTATTAACAATATTTTTTTTATGATTTCCGGATATAATTGAGTGCTCTCAGCCAGCAGTAAAATAATAGTTTATCACCCCTGAGAGGAAGAGATATTCTTCACGGTTATTTATATCACCGCGCGAAGATATGGACCCATAAAAAATTCGCAGAATCCTACAGAGGAGAATGCGTGTAATATTTGCTCGCGAGATTTCTTGCGTCTCCTAATACATTTATGGCGAACTAATGACGTATTTTATATAACTGAAAACAAGTTAAGGTAATTTGCAATGTAAATTCTTCGAATCCCTGATGTAGTGTTTTCATTTAAGGGAAATGAGAGCACTAAGAGTCCATTGTTATATAACGTGTTATATACTCGTACATATAACAGCTACATATTTTCACGGGTCATGGCTGCGGGAGGTAAATGAAAACACTGGAAATTAATTAGCAATTTATTGATTAGTGATTATTTTCAAAAATTTTCAATAATAAATAATAATAATAATAAATAAATAAATAATAATAATAATACACCATTTTTTAATATTTAAATTTCGTGAGCTATCACTCGTGTATAAACACATTATTATCGTTAGGAACACTTTATTAATCGCTCGTGGAACAATCAACTCTCGCACTTATTTATTTCGTCAATATCGGTAAGTTATTTCGCTGGTATCTGTCCGAAAATCACGACTGAGCACAACTGGCCGTCGTCTCACGACTCACTTCGCACCGAACGAACTGTCAAAACAATTCCTCGCGCGGCCTATACCCGCTCATTTATACATGATCACGTTGGTTTTAAACACGCGAGAAGATTCTTTTCCTTTCTAGTGTTTTAGAGAAGGTTCCCGTCGCTTCTAGGTTGTTCCAGGTCTTGTAGATGGTTCCCGAATGTTGTGGATAACCCTAGATGGCTACAGGCCGTTCTCGATCCTTCCATAGTATTGTGACATATTACAAAAGATTCGGACAGTGTGCAATTCCTTCTGCTTATCATTTCGCTACTTATGTATTATACATTTATATATATGTGCTTAAAATTGTTTTTTCTTCTGGTTATACAATGAATGAAATGTTGTAACATTGTAAAATTAATGGTGAAAATGAACCTGCAGACAAACGTATTTTAAGACGTTTTGTGGAACTAGTGATACTTGAAAAATGTAAAGAAAATAAATAAATAGAAAGAAAAAAAATACGAGTGAGCCTTACAGTAGTCGCATGTGATGTGTAAAATTTGATATCTCACAACTAAAAATATCAATTGAGCATTTGTTTAAATGCAAGCAAAGCATTTAAAATTTTAAAAAGCTAATACCTATATATTTAATAATTAGTAAATACAAGTAAAGAAAATGTATGTGCGTTTATTTATAATTGAATTTTGCCGCACTAGGTAAATACCGTATACATACGCATTTTGTTTAGAAATGTGTTTGGTCAATTATATGTTTTTATATATTGTGTGCCGCCATACATAGGTATTGTATGAAAACTTTGAATAAATATTTAAAAATAATCACATCAATTAAATAAATGAAAATCATTAGGGGTAGTTATTGTTTACATTAATATAAAAAAAAATAAGTATATAGGTATTGGATAGTTTCGAAGGTATAAGCCAAAATATATTAAAGTTACAACATCCACACGCTTGACACCAGCCTCGCAACATATATACAAAATCAGAAGCGTTGCCTGATAGTGTGCGTCTTCGCTGTGATGGCACTTACTGGACATTGATTTGATTATAAATGATTATAATAATTATAATTATAAAACAGATGATTTTTTTTTTCCATCGCGCGCGCTTTCCGGGCGTCTTATTTCCTGTTGCACATTTCCGTCCTTTTTCACGAAATCACTGCCACAGATTGCAGGAATGCGAGAGGAAAGATGTTACACATCAAAAAAGGTAAAATCATTCAAGCAGGTGCTTCAAACACCTCGAGACGTCCCTGTTATCTGGAACATTTGGCAGGAATCCCCGATTTTAAGCCACCATCGCGCATTGACCAGTTAACAATGAGTCATGCCGCAGAGATATCTCAACCATTCGGAGAAGTATATAAACGTGACATTAAAGACAGAGATTTACATTAACAGAATCGTATCCAAACGTGATACACGTAGTGAGTAATTATTATACCTTTCTCAATAGTCGAGTGATCTTCAGAAAAATAATTATGAAGTTTATTTTGTTTTTCGTTATCGGGTTGGTCTTTGTAGAAAGCTTCCCTCTGGACGAAGATAGCGTATTTGAAGACAAGGGAGAAAGAGGGATAGAAATTCACAAAAATGAAGAGGATCTGGGGTTACCCGTCAGGAACAGAAGACAGGTAATTAATTCATTACAATACCTTCTTAATTATACGTTTCCTTATGTATATCTTATTTACTTGTTCTAATTTCTTACATTTTTGTCTTCTTGTATTGTTTATATCTTACCTTCTTAATTTAATGTCTTAATTTTTATAACTTAATCTAATGTTTCTTTGTCTATATCTTACTTATTTAATCTAATGTCTTACACTAACGATTACATTAACAATAGATATATACATATATGACAATGCCCCCACTTTTAAACACGAGAATAAATTCTCATTTAAAAGTGGGTAAGCGTGTAATATAAATGTGTAATAATTATATTACATTGAATACACTTTTAAGTTTGTACATTTACCAAATAAATTTAATAATAAAAAAATAAAAATTTCATTTTATATCATACTAGAGCTCCACACATACAAAATTGACGTACATATTTGAAAAGCGGTGCTGGAAGCGAATGCACAGAATTCTTTGGACAGTAATGCGTACTCTAGCGCTTGTCCGACTTGACTTAGCGGTCGTGCCGGCAATCATTATTGTAATGTTCTCCTTCTTTGTGACAGGAGGAAAACTTTGTCGCTTCGGAAATCTAGTAAAACTCGTTATCCGCTTCCAGATACTTTATTAGTCTGCAGGTAATTCATGCAGACTAATAAATACAAAAGGGATAATGTTATTTTCGCGGTGGCTGCGTGATAAGAGAGGGCGACCAAAATGGCGCCTCTTGATTTATACCATGCGCTCTCTCTCTCATTCTCGCATGTCTCTCTCATTCACATGACAAACGTTCACTCAGCTACGTTACAATTATCTTGCTATATCATAGCTTCGTATAATTCTCATAGCAAAATTGAAGTTTACGGACTATAGGTACATACTTTAAGTGTACCTAAAATATGTCTGTACTGGTACCAAATGGTACAAATCACCTAACGCCATTTGATAATAATTGCTTTGGTATGTTCAGTAACGAGATCGAATCATGTGAAATAGATATTAGTTTTCATATTATACGCGGGTTAAACTTAATAATAAGAAATATTATTACCTTAAGTACGGCTATCTGATTGTTTATTTGATGGTGGCCAACACAACTTACTAAATATACACTTGAAAATGCAGAATTAACTTCTAGCACGAAACTGTAAAGACTTCAAATTTAAAACTATTCATAATTAACTTGCAATTCAACGAAACACATTACGCAAATTGCATTGTGTTGTGCAATTGTCGCGCGTAGGTAGGTAAGTTTACAGGTACATAGGATATTTTTTTAATTTTAAAATCTCTGAATTTAAATAAATGACAGGTGGGTACGTACTTTAAAAACGTTTATGGTTGTCAATTGTCACTCTAGAATAAACATTTAATTGTCTATGACGTCAATATTTGACATTTCGACGTGATTTCGACGGTCCCTACGTATGCTGTCGAATCTGCAAAAATTATTTTTAACCATCCAATTTACACTATATTTTCGAACAACGTTGAAAAAAAAAAATTTTTGTTTTCGATGAAAGTTAAATTAAAGGAAAATTAAACTTTTTTTTAACGTTATCTGAAAATATATAATAAATCAGATGGTTTAAGATACTAAAATGATCATCAAATTTTGGAATAAAGATCTGACATCCCAATATTTCTATTTTCAGAATGGCACTGAATATCTTGTTGCTTAGGTCTGTGGAACAAAACATTCATAGGGTTCCTAAGGTCTCTGAGCATGTAAAATAACAATACTTTTTTTTAATATGTATGTAGTTCCTATATTGTGAAAACACAATTACTAGATTTGTCCAATGCGGGATAATTATTTAATTAAAATGAATTATAGAAGTCTCACAGAGACGAAGCTATTTATATGAGAAATGTGTATGGAAGTCTACACGATGATTCAATCTGTATGAGTTGGCTTAAATGATCACTCTACAAAATTTAATGTTCACCAATTCCATCGTAAGAACATCCACAGATTATAAAATTTTTAAAAGTTGTAAATATGTTCCAATCTGGGAACCTTTTGTGTATTTAAAAATATAGAGGTGTCATTACCGGCTTTGAAATCTATGTATACTGTGTCATAAGAAGGACTATGTATGTCTCTAGCAAAGTCCAATCCAATATACAGAAGGTTCCCAGATTGGAACATATATATATAATTATAAAAAAATTGATAATGTGTGGATGTGATAGCGTGATCACTTAAGACAGCTCATACGGGTTGTAAGCCCTGGGCCATCATGTTAGAGACTTTCATACATGTTTCTCATATAAATATCTTCATCTCTATGAAACTCCTATAATATTCATCTTAATTAAATGCAAAATACCCTAAAAAATGTAAAAAATTCATTTACATTGTAAATTTATTTCTTATTCCTAAATTTTAATGTTTTCCAACATTGCATATCCTTTCTGATTTTATCATATATTAATTTATGCTTTATATGTTTTTGTATTATGTTGTCTTTTATAATGTCTATCTTGCATTATTATTTTTTTTCTTCTATTTAAACTGCAGAAAATACTTTAAAATGTGTGGCGGTTTACCTAGAACAGGCCTAGCCTAAGTGGTAAATCACCAAATTGTATTCTGAATATACTTTGTGTGAATAAATAACAATAAAAGGGAGAGAGGGGATTGAAGAAATTGTGAACATAGCCGTGCCGTAAAGGATCCTATAACCTGCCGGCTAATGGACGTAAGCCCTGTGGCTTCCATCTTTTCCTTGCTCGGTGTGGCGCTCCCGGATATGGGGACTGTTTGATTTCTTTAATCCTGATTACTAGAGTCATTCACCTCTTCAACAGGGTAGAATAGAACTAATCAGTATTGCTTGCCCAACGTAACTTGGCATGCGGCGAATTTTGAACTAAAACCCGCCCCGCCCGCACCCGGCGGTAACCCCTCGCCCTGTTATTTAGTTCAATTTTGTATTTGGTCGGGAGCTGTGACATCTCGATTACCAATATACACTGAATTATTATGTCTACAACATCCTAAACAGTCCAGGATGGTGCAAGAACAATTGCCAATGAAGTATTAAAGTTTTGCGAAGCTGAAAAGCAAATAATGGACAGATATTACCGTCTGACAGTTTGACAGACAGAACGGCCACCATTACGGCTTGGTTTCTTTAGTGCTGCCCGACCAAATTTCTGTTAAGGGTTACGACACCGGTCACCGGACATTCTGTATTGTGTAATAAATTTACACCCTGACAACTTCTGTTACGCGATAGGGATGCCCTCCCTCGCACGCCAAGTTATAGTGGTACGTCTATAATAATCTGATTTAATATGCATTATATTATTCATCAGGTTTTTGAATCTTCTTTTTCATTTCTTGTAGGTCCCGTTCATGTTCCCAGCACTACCGCCGCCTCCGAAACTAACTGGTAATTTTGGCCAATCCGGCACAGCGCTGACCGGCAGACTCAACTATGATGCAAACAAGTGGGGAGGTTCAGTAATGGGAACTCACGACTACAAACTTCCCCACAATCAGGTAAGGCACAAATCTAATTAACTTTCTAATGCTGATAGTATGGACTATCAATTAATTAATGGAGTATCTAATTAACTTTCTAATGCTGATGGACTTTGGCGCAAACGTTGCAACAATGAGCTCTATACTATATTTAAGGAGCCAAACGTCACAAAATTTATAAAACTGGGAAGACTGGTACTGGTGGCGGTACCCTGCATGTCTGGAACTTAGTGTACAATGCATCGTCATGACGTCAAGACGAAGGCGAATAGGAATGAGCTGGGCTGCTTTTGGCAAACTCAAACATATCTTCGAGAACAAAGAGATCCCAATTAGCCTAAAAAGAAAAGCCTTTGAATCATGTATACTGCCAGTGATGACGAATGGATTGGAGACTATGGCCCTTACAAAGAAAAGTGTATAAAAGCTCAAATGCACGCAACGATCCATGGAGAGATCCACGCTTGGAGTAAGCCTAAGAGATAGAATTAGAAACGACGAAATTAGGCGCAGAACTAGAGTAGTGGATATCATGGATCGTATAGCGAAGCTAAAATGTCGCTGATATTGTCGCTGTGGGGGAAAGAAATGGCTACAATTAGCCAACAACAGGGAAGAATGGAAAAATAAGGAAGAGGCCTATATCCAGCAATGGAAAGACAAAGGCTGATGAAGAAGAAGAAGTAGAAGCATCGTCATTCCTCAGAGTCCAAAGCCGCATTGATCGCATCATTTAAAGAGGACCCTGTTAACTCCTTCTATCTTGTAGGAGATCATTCCCTTACTCCTTTTCGCTCAACTCTCCCTGTAAACATAATCATTCTTTAATTTAATTTTTTTTTTTGCAGTATGGCATCGAGGCGCGCTACAGACCAAACAAAAACACCGATCTCTTCCTAAACGCCGCTCATTCAAACACCTACATTCCGACTATTCCAAAAAATTACGTTGGAATTGGTTTAATTAGAAGATTCTAAGATACCAACTCATATTAATTTCACTATCTTGGGTATATTATAGCTTTTTAATAATGGCAAGATAAAACTTGATTGTGAATGGTGTTAGATTGTACCAAGGATTGACCCCTGCAATTACTGGTACTATAGAATCGAAATTTCCAAACGTTTCACACTTATCAACCATAGTTACAATTGAACCTAGCATAGTCATCATTACTTTTTAATGAGACTGTGTTTAATTCAAATGGAAATATTCAGAGAAATACTGTGATATGTATCTTGTCAGTAGATTGACAGAATATTTTATACTACAGATCAGCGATATTTAAAACAATATAATATAATGATCTACTTTACAATTTGGCTTGTACTTAGAGGATAGTTTATAAATTAGGTCACTTATTATGTAAGCTAGTCCTACTGTTATAATTGTATTATGTACATATATAATCCTAAGATTGAAATATTGAAAAATAAATTATAAATTGAATAAATTATGAAAACTGTTTCTGTTACTGATCCTTGTGCCGTTCACATCCACGCAAGGCCACCATTTATTTCTCTTCAGATTCACACACCGCATTTGTGGCCAACTTCTTGCTTCTACTATCCAACCATGGATGCCTTTAGGTCCAGCTCTAGTTCAACATTAGCTTAGCGATTGTTTGGAAAATCTTGACAACTTATATATTATACTGGTCAAATATCGAGAGTAACATAATCCTGTCATCGACCGGTACTAACTACATTACAATATAGAGAACATGGCTTAGGTGTAAAAAAATTATAATTATATATTATATATCAATTATATATAATATATAATAATATTATACAGGGTTATTTGGAAAACATTAATAACCTCGCAGGACTATATTCCTGCCTTGATTATGAGTCGAAAATGTTCAAGCTATTATGACCTAATATCAATAGTTAAGGAGATATGCGACATCAAAGTTTGCATTTTTTTTTAAATATTTCTGACTTTTTTGTAAAACGTTGGACTATCATTACGGTAACTCATATCGATTATGAAAAATTCATTCGTTTCAGTACAAGTTAAATAAAATGATAAGTGGGGTTGCCTATATGAAGGTGTCAATTAATGTTTATATGCGGCAAAGCTAGTAAGACAAAGCAAGACAATTTATTTATTTATTTTGATATCGGCGATCATGAGCGAAACAACAACGTTCTGCAAAAGAGGACCCTTACGCCACTGGCGCGGCGTATTTACGCTCCTCTCTACAAGTCTCCGGCGGCCGTAGCCCTGCCCATCAGCTGCGGCCAGCCCCCCCGGGTGGCGGAGTAACGGTGAAATTACCGTTAGGCGACTATATAATGGGCGACGCACGGCCGTATGGCAGATCGCCCGCAGAATGAATTCCTTCTCCTGGACCCGGAATTTCCAATTTCCCGGAATCCCCAAGAATCTGCGACTCGCTGCCCCTGCCAACTCTGCCAGAGTTTCATCGATCACCGCCGCCATCGATCCACTACTACTCTGGATCGTTCCAAACCTCAAAAAGGCCCTTTTCAGGGCTGATTTCCCACGATCTATATATTCGTGATCATTCTAACCCCAAAGAGGTCCTTTTCGGAGCTGCTTTCCTGCGAGCTATATATTCGTGATCATTACAACCCCAAAAAGGACCTTTTCAGGGCTGCTTTTCCATGATCTCTATTTTCGTACCGACAACCTACTCCTTTCAAGCCCCTCCTTCCTCTCACATCCAGCGGTGCTGCGCACTGCTCCCCTATCGGTCTGCGTTGAGTCATTGCCCTTGACTCGCCCCAAACCTCTCCGCCCGCAGCCATACTAATCTCGTTTCTTGTTCACAGGTCTTCGCCGCTGCTTCCGCCGCCCGCTGCTCTGGGCGCGGGCCGTGCAGAGCTTCGCCCCGCCGCGCGTCGTCGCCCATTCCTACCGCCGCCCGCTGCCCTCCAGACAGGCCGTGCAGAGGTTAGCCCCTCCGCGCGCCTTCGCCCGCTGCTGCCGCCGCCGCTACTCTCCGCACGGGCCTTGCCTTCACCCCTCCCTATGCCAGCGTCATCTCGCCCGCTGCGCAGAGCGGGCTCTGCCGGGGCCATCCCCTCAGTCACCGCCACTACCGCGTGCGCGGCTCACAACACACCTCCTCATGTATATAGTACTCGTGTGTGTGTATATACTTATCGTAGCTAAGGAGTCTTCACAACTGCATAAATTCTTCGATAAAATAAATATTTCTTCAAGCGTTGTTCCGTCTTTCATTGAGCTCAACTTGATACCCGTATCAATTTATTTAACTTACTTACCATCACGCCGTTTCGCTTTGGGGATAGGCAGAGAGGATAGAGCGCCATACTCTTCTGTCCTGACATACAACTCTCGCCTCATCCACATTCATACATCTTCGCATGCAAACTCGACGGTTGTTGAGGCTTCTAACAAGATCATCTTCCAGTAGCTGGTTAATCTGGTCATGCCACGTCGTCTGCGGTCACCCTCTCTTTCTGGCGCCGTCAACACATGCATTATATATCTTTCTTACCATTCTTTCCTCATTCATTTGCTTAACATGCCCAAACCACCTGAGCGACCCTGTTTTAATTCAATGGATTATGTTAAGATCAGCTTTACATTCATTCCTAATATCTTCATTATTTACTCTGTCATAAATGGATTTGCCACACATACGTCTAAGGGATCTTATCTCCACTGCATTCAGTCTACTTTCGTTCCTCTTCTGCCAGCTCCAGGCTTCACTTACATACATCAGTGTCAGTACCAGAACTCCATCATGTACCCCTAGTTTTGCCTCGGTAGACATACTTCTCTCTAAACAAATTATTCTTTATCCTACAACCCCCTATTGCTTACACTTATTCATATTAGAAAAAGTTATATAACACACTGACATACATATAAAAATAGTACAGTAACTTCATCTACAGAATAAATTAAATTACACTAAAATAAATAGAACAATAGTACAGCAATTTCAAATAACAGACTTAACTAAATTACGTATTATTATTGTCTCATTGATATTATTGTCTCTTTAACTCTGATTTGTTCCCGTGTCCTTTGTCCAACGTTTGGCCAGTAGGTAGTTTTATTTAAATGGTATGAAATAAGCTTTTACAATACAATATAGTTACATTAACCCTTAACCACCTAGCATATATTTTTGTTACACAACCACCTGTCTGTGTCTGTGGGACTTCCGAATAAAATAATTCACAATGTTTTTAATTAAAATTCTATTGAGGAACATCAGCTTTTTTTTCTTTTAAACATAAATAATTGTCAATAGCTCTTATTTCAGGCTTACAAACTAATATATTTGGAAAATGAGATCCACAAAAATTATCATGTAGAATAGGAACTTCTTACAACTTTGTTTTTAGTGTTGAATAATTAACAAACGTAGAAAAAAATTAAAATTCTCCATAAAATCACAAATTAAATAAAATTGCAGGCCCTAAATTTATAGTTTTTCACGTCAGCGAAAACACAGCTTGTTTGAGCATTCAAGGCAAATTGGTGCTTTACATTCGAAACACAGGTATTGTGTATTGCGTTTCTTTGTGTATTTGCAAGTTGAACAGTTTTTACGAACCGCCAACCTTTCTTCAGTACTGCTGCTACATGGAACTGCTGATGAAGTGGTTACATTTCTGTGGAGGATACGTTGAATTTCACATTATTGCAATTTCACACGTTGCAATTTCACATTGCATACGTCATTAAAAAATGCTGCTAAATATCCAGTGAACAAGACAAAGAATTAAGCTCACTCTGATATGCTGGTTTTTTATCTTCTCTTCCCTGCACTATATTATGCTGCAAAGTTCTCAATCGTAAAAACAGTGGGGCAGATGACCAACAAAAGTAATTCCTTTCAAAATAATTCTTCTTCCACGGTCTCCATCGAATTTCAGATCCTCATCTTCAGATGAAAACTTTCGTTTCCACGTAAAATTGAAGACAAATGATGTCGGGATGGAGAATTTTCTTTAACACCTAGTACAGTTGGCTCTTCGTATACACAATCAAATGCACAACTTTCTTCCGATACATGATCTAGCACAACATGATCTTGACAGATCTTGTTCCAAACACCGCTCGATATTATTGTCACTAAGAGCCATTTTAAAAGAAAACCATAAAAAACACGATTTAAAAAAAATTACGTAACCACCTACCATAGGTCTCTCAGAACCCCCTGCGATAGTTTTTTACTCACCTGAAGCAAACGCACACACGTACGAGCGCTTGCGCGGCACTTAGGGGCGCGGGGAAAAGGTACAGGAACTAACAAGTTCGTACGAAACTTGGGCACAAAAATATTCACGACTATCAATTCGACGGGGTCTGTGAGACGTACGGTAGGTGGTTAAGGGTTAATTATATTTACTCTGTGAAGTTGTAGGTTCATAATTAATTAGGAGATAATATTGAGAACAAAAAATTTATAATAGAATTTTAACAGTGTATGTAGGAAATAAATATACCTACCTACTGTACATGTTTATATGTATTTGTACATAAAATTGAATTGAAAGATATATCTCTTAATATTCCTTTCGAATATACATATTATAATATTATTCACATTTTAATTTACATATTATAATTATATAATGATACATAAATATATTATTTTGATGTTTCCAAAATCTAAGTCTGCACAAAAATCATGTTTCAATGTTCTCAGTGCATTTGCATGAAAGATACTTTTGCACCTTTTTAAATACTTTTTTGTAGATAAATGTAGGTATTATCATTATTATTTTAAATACAATTTATTATTTGAAGCAATAGTATTATAAAAATATACATTAAATGTTCCTGCTCTTTCGAAGTGACGTTAAAAACATTGTTTTTGAAGCATTTTTAAATATATTATAAAGTAAATGTAATTTTTTAAATAATAGCTATTTTATAACGTATTTCTTTGCATAAAAATATCCCAATAATCTGTGAAGGTTCTAGGATAAGGAAAATGAGAAATTAACAATCATAATACGTAATTAACAAAAACATTACTAAGATAATACCTTATACAGTCAGTAGGTATAAATCTTTCTTAAGAATGTTCTTAGGTTTTCACGGCCACTCAGAATCTTCTGGGGTATTATGCCGTGTTATTCCGACCTTTCTGGCTGACGTTTCGGATCCCATTGCAGGGTCTATCATCAGGGCTGATGTCCAATTGATTGTGACTGGTGTTAGATTGTATCAAGGATTGACCCCTGTAATACTACAGAGTCGTAATCTTCAACAGTTTAATCACACTTATCAATCATAGTTACAATTGATCCTAGCACAGTCGTCATATTTTTTAACAAGACAAAATATTCAGAGAAATGCTGTGATATCTTATCAGTAGATTGACAGAATATTTTATACTACAAATCAGCTAACTTTAAAACAATATAATATGATGATCTGACTTGTAATTTGAATCATTTATTGTGTGAGCTAGTCCTACTCTAATTCTGTCATGTACGTATATGTATAATGTGGTTTCCCAAATATTTTAGTTTTTTTAAATAAAAGCTTTTTTGCGTTGCTCTGAAAAGAGTAAATATTTTATTAGCAAAAGAACATAATATTTCACATTAAAATTTAAAAATAATAAAAGTACACACCTGAAAAGAGAAACAACATTTAAAGCTATTATTTTATACTAGAAACTTTATCACCGGTATATTATAATTTTCTCAATAGCTCGATTGTCAGTTGTTTGTGAAAGAATTTTCACACAAATTTAAACGTCCCATTTTAACAATTCAAATTAAATGAAGATCAATAGGTACCTACCTTCATTTACATATGTATAATCAAAGTAAAATATAAATTGAATAAATTATACAACATATACAGGATTATTTATATAGAGTTATTTGGAAAACATTAATAACCTCGCAGTATTATATTCCTGCCTAGGTTATGAGTCAAAAATGTTAAAAAAACCACGGAGGTATGCGACTCCAAAGTTTGCATTTTTTTTGCATTTGCATTTCCACTTTGCATTTGCAAAGTTTTTTTCAATATTTCTGACATATTTTTGGTAAAACGTTGGACTATCATTATTACAGTAACTCATATAGAATATACAAGATTCATTCCCTTTAATACAAGTCAAATAAAATAATTAAAACCTTTGAATTACAATTGGAAGCAGAGTATTTAACATTTAATTTAACTTGTATTGAAACAAATGAATTTTTCGTAATCAATATAAGTAACTATATTTTTACTGTAATGATAGTCCAACGTTTTACCAAAAATAAGTCAGAAAAATGAGCCTTATGATTTTTGGCAAATTTTGCAATCGCATTGCGATTTTTTTTGTGAAAATCGAGTAAATAGCTTTATTCAAAATATTTTTTTGGGTCCCTTGAATTTCGAATCAGCGAGGTTCTACTGTATTATTATAAACCAAGTTGATACAACTGGCCGTCAGAAGAACACGTTAAAAATCAATGTAAATAAAACACAAATGAAATGAAAAATAATTTAATTAGAAATATAGTCATTGCACAGAGTTGAAACATTAATGTAAGTATATAAAAAAATACTTGAAACCATAATAGGAACTAAAATTCTATTTTTACAGAACAAGGTATGATTTCCATTATAACATTTTAATTTCTACAAACTAAAAAAACTTAACTAGCCTAAGTTACCAAAATCAACTCGCAAAATTAAAATTTTCAATAAATAATACACAATCATGATATCATAGTTGTCTTTGCGTCAGCAAAATTAAGAAAGTACTTTCAAAATGTTTTTTAATGCTTGTGAGTTTTAAGGTTAAGCGGAAATTGCTGTGAATTTGATGAAATTGTGATATAGCAATATTGCGTACGATGACTCTTATGGCGCGTTCACACGGATGAGACTTCCATCTCTAGTCTCAGAGATTTCAACCCCTCCCACGTAATGTGTCGTAACTAGCAAAAATACTTTTTTTTGTTTTAGTATTTTGCATAAATTTGACGCACAGGCATTAAAGCAGCAACCTCGAAAACTGCTACTTGTGATGGAAAAGGTTCTTATTGGATCATAGCCATATGATTTACTGCCGCTTAGAAATGTGTCAAATATTTGCTAAAATATTAAAACTTACCCTTTAATAGTTACGATATTTTACTTGGGAAGGATAAATTTGTCTTCAAAGGTTGATATACATCAGTAGCATCAATCTATCTTGAGTATAAAATACAAAGAATCGTAGGGCGTTCCATATTCAATTCTGTGCAGTCCTTAAGTCAGTTTCGAGACGATTCCCATCCGCGTACACGCGCCATTACAGCATTGATTAGATTTAAATAAAGCATTGTTGAATACATAAATGTTTACGATGAATTACAAGATTAATTATATATGATTCAAGCTTAACACGTTCCATGCCGGAACACGCGAAGTGGGTTCCCCAAAAAATGTGCCCATCTGGCGTGTTTTATGATCCAGTTCATCCGCTCTTCATTCCAAGGTCTTTTTAAACCTCAATACAGAGTTAAGACCAGTAACAATCAAGATGAAGTTCAGATTGATCATGGCACGAATTTTAACAAATCTCTGTCAGCACTGAACATGTTGAAGGGTTTTCATTTAATATATTTTACCCGAACGAGTCAATTTCTATTTTCACATGAATTTTACACTTGCGACATGTACAATACAATAATTTTTCCATCAGCACAATCAAATTCCCTCCAAAACTCCAATGTCATCATAAAATAATATATTTAAAAATATACATTTGCGATGTTTTGCACTACGAGAAAAAAAATCAAAATTCACAGAATTTTGAATTTGAAACAGACAAAAAATATATATTTTTAAGACGAATGGAACGATTTTCATGCATCGCATCTGAACATCTTAATATTTGTTAGTTAAAAATAAAATAACCTACGTACATTCGTTTGACTATTATTAATATATTATATATTACCAATCACATTCTACTCGATACATTCTAATTGTCATTCTTTAGGGACTACGTCTCGACTATTACATTCAGACACTACACATTTAAAATTATGTAGTGAATGTTCAATTCCTAACGGAAAAAAATCCAGATGACTAATAAACAGGCAAGACACGTTACTGAAATATTTCATTACTAAAATTACAGTGGAAAACCATTAACATGAAAAAAAAAAAACTAGTCCCGACAAAACTACCTAATTTTTACCGTTTGTGGATTAACTTTCTATTGATTAGGCCGACACCTGTAATAAACGATAGATACAAGGGTGCTGCTTGCCGCACACCACCCTTACCATATTAAACAAATGGAATAGCCCCACTATATATCGTTCGTACTCAACTTTCTCTGGACTAGGCCGGCATCTGTCGTGTACAAAATAACACGGTGCAAAAAAGATTACAGATATTTTCACAAATTTTATGAAACTTTTATTACTTATTATTTTTTTTTATAAAAACATCTCAAAAATGCACAATGACGTAAAAATCCAATAAAACCCCACTAGGCGACGTGAAAATATATTGATTTTATGTAAAATTTACATATTGTTTCCAACATGTTGAAATGTTTTTTCAAAAAAGTTTTAAATTGCATCAATTTTGAATTAATAAATCAAGGATTTGTAAAGTTTTATATTTGTAGCGTTATACATTAAAAAAAAATGATATTGACGAGTTTGCTGTTTGTATAATGATTCCACCATGACCATTTCAAGAACATCGCTAGCTATTTCATAACCGATAATTTCATGTTTAATAATTTCCACTGTAAATAAAACGGCCCATAAAAATAAACAATTGATGTAAAAATTACTACAGTACTATTCATTCAATTCCATGACGACACAAATAAATTTAAAAAATAGAATGATTGTTAAATGGAAAAAATCATTGCTTTTTAAATAACACAAATTACACAAAAAAATTAAAAACATGAGAGATCTTTTTACGTGTGTATTAATTTACCTAAACATACGAAATAATAACAATTTAGCTAAGACGGTAGGTGGACGTTAGAAAATATCTATTTTTTTACGACGTAGCGTCAACCAATACACGCATAGCTATAAGGACAAATCACAGTAAATTATTAACTCATATTTTTCTCAGCTCGACGATCACAAACACGTAAGATGCCGTGAACACGTCAGCAGCGGAGAATTATTACAATGACATATTTTTCTTTTGACACACGACACTCGTATATTTCATATACAGACAGCGCTTTATATATCTTAAAAATAATTGATTTTTTTTATAAAATATCATATTTGCAAAAAAATAAATACATTTATTTAGACGTATACGCGGGTGTATCAGAATTAATCATCAGCATTTTAAGGGGATATCAAAATTCGAGCCAAAAATATATGCACAAAATCTCAAATGTTTTGTTGATATAAGTTTTTTATTTCAGTTGTGGATACTTAAGAGTTATGATTGATTTGAAATGATGCGGCAACGAAAGGAAAGAAGCCAGATGGTTATAGGTTATAAAAACCGCTGCCATGGGCGCTTTACAGATCTAGCGGTAAAAGGAAGCCCGGTCCGGTACTCTGTCTTTTGTAGTTCAAAGGAGGGGAAGGGGAAAACCTCCCACCTGTTGGACAGGACGAAGCGTGCCATCGCCTATGCAACCAGAGAGCCATCGCATGCGGGTCATGATTCTCAACTGTGAGGAAGCCCTCAACATCTACACCCCCCATCCGGGTCATATGGTGGCCAACCATACTCATACAGAAGGAATTGATGGAAATGACCAAAACTGGATAATCCCAGGACAGAAGTTCCCAAATGACGGGACATAAGAAATGTGAAAGAAGATGAAAATAAATAATGTACATATTATCCATAATAAAAATTTTCTTGAACTTTTTTGGCTCAGAATTTATGAAAGTTCTCCCCATAAAATGTCGACTGTTACACCTCGAATAAAATATTTTTTCATCCAACGTTTTCAATTGAGTGTTTAAAAGTTATTAATATGTCTTCATTATCAGAAAATAGTTTCAATTATTTGTGAATTATTGTTTTAAAATAGCATTTTATTAACTAATACACAATAAATTACATTTTCAACTCAAATTATCCAATCAAATAGATCACTTCATTAATATGAATTAATTTATAATGCATTTAATACCCATTCTTTAATTTGACTGGTATCATTTCTTAACCTAATTCATATCGACTCACAAAATTACATTTGACTTGCATTTGAAAGAAATATTTGAAATTGTCTTACACAAATCAATAAATTTTTTAAAACAATTTATTGAATCTGCGTAAAGCCATACAATTTACAAAAATTGATCATTTGAATCCATTTTTTATTTCAAGTTCTAAAAGCATCATAGCGGATTGAACATTTGCAGTTTAAGGCTTGTTTCAGTACGGCTATTACTCGGACACGTAAATAATAAATACAACGCATCTTTCATTGAAAGTCAATGAATATTCCCCTTGAAAAAATGTTACAAGTTTTTTCTTTACATTTTGCGTGCAACACTACTTTACTACACATCATTGTGACGACCGTATCAAGTCTCGGCAACGCTCTACACAAATCCAACAACATTTAAAATTTTAATATTATTTACAACATATATAAAAATAATAATTCAATATAGATGGAAAAAAAAACAATAATGTAAGTGAAAAATAGCAAACTTTACATGTAATATTGATGAATTCTCTAATCATTTACTGACAAATTGACTTTTCAAACTATTCACTGCTTTCAAGATTTTAAGCTCGTTTTTGTTAGTATTCTTTTTCCTTATCTTATCTTACTTCGGTGACATATACAAACACTATTATTACCAGGGTAACAAAACTCATCATGGAGAGCTTTCTGCCAGTTTAGAAAGACGCCGGGTTCAATTTTCAGTGGCAACATCGAAGGAAGATTTGTCTTTTGCATTTTTTCAGAGATATATTTACATCGGGAGGAAAAATATTATGACATAAATTATGCTGGTTCCAGACATATTCATGGTTGATTCTTCAAAACTTCCGAGACTCTCAAATTTTACACATATCTTCCATGGAAATAATCATATAAGTAAAACAAACACAAATAAAAGAAAAACACATAGAAAATATTTGTTAATCGAAAAAACATAGTCATCACAAGGCCTCGAGCACGGAACTTTATGCTACCGATAGACAGCTTTACCAATGAGGCTTTTTACAATAACCATACAAAAAGTTGTCAGATTTCATCTATGTTCATTGTGACTTTAAAAAGTAGTATCAAAACATCTTCGTGTTTTATCTATGCCTGACAATAGATTTTTCGAGTGGTACCAATAACAGTAATTTGCAGCGCTACAGATGCCGGGACTGTCCGGAGAAACTTCATACCCATCTTAATTGAAGCGTGGCGGGAGCCTTTATGATTTTATTTAAATTAAAGTCATAATTATAATTTGCACATTGAGATTGTCGTGCTCTTGTGGGTTGATGTACGACGATGTAAGTATGTCTGACTAAACCATGATTTTCTTATTTATTTGTAGGAACAAAGGTTCCCTTTCATGTACATTTTATTTACTTCATGAATACTGTTTCTTGTAATAAAATTCTCTTCCACCTATCATTCCTCGCACGGATTAATGACGCAATGAAGACACATTGATCAAGGTAGAAATGGAATTCCACTATTTCTCAGGCATGTCTGAGTTAGTTGAAGAATTGCATAATGCATCAAGATTAAATTTACAATATGACTGTTCGTCAACCAGAAAGTGCTGGCACGCTAGAATGCGACCACTATAAATTGGCGTGCGAAGGAGGGCGTCCCTGTCGCGTAACAGAAGTTGCCAGGTGTAAATTTATTACACACTACATAATGTACAGAATGTCCGGTGACCGGTGTCGTAGCCTTTAACAGAAATTTGGTCAGGCAGCACTAAAGAAACCGAGCAGTAATGGCGGCCGTTCTATCTGTCAAACTGTCAGACGGTAATATCGGTCCATCATTTGCTTTTTCAGCTTCGCAAAACTTTAATACTTCATTGGCAATTGTTCTTGCACCATCCCGGACTGTTTAGGATGTATTGGACATAATAATTCAGTGTATATTGGTAATCAAGATGTCACGGCTCCCGAAATTGAACTGAATGACAGGGCGAGGGATTACCGCCGGGTGCGGGCGGGGCGGGTTTTAGATCCGAATTCGCCGCATGCCAATTTACGTTGGGCAAGCAATAATGTCCATTTACACATTCATTCCTTATAGTATGTTTAACTTAAGTCTTTTTATGCTTGCATATAAAGCATCCGAATACTTTACCAATAGTATTTATTTCACAAGCTATGAGACGAGAAACCCGATAAGGGTGAAATGTAGTTTCAAGTCATAAGAACCACACATTCATGCCTACCGAAGTGAAGGTCGGTGAGGATGCCGTAGAGTACCTCATCACAGCGTTTCCATGTTAGAGTTTTCTGATAACAAAATGAACTGGAAGTCTTGGCGCGACCTAACAGGTTTTTAAAGAACAACATAATTAAAAATATGGCCACTCACAATGGAAAAACACAGATGTCCTCATATTTAGATGCAATCTGACAACTATCTGTATGGTCGCGGTCAACATCCTCTCTAAGCTGAGCGCGTGCACGGCCACACAGCAGTTTTGACAGTCCAGCGCAGCTACTTCCAAAAATCATCAGACCAAACAAGATTTCAGCAACATAATTCGAGTTCCTAATAAAACCAAAAAAATTTGTGAGAAATCCAAACTTGAATGGCTTTCTTTGATATTTTGAACTGAAATGCCAGCATCAAATTCATCACAAATTTCAACAGTGAAAATTTATCATTTGTGAAATTGAATCGTTTGTATAAGTGTAAAAATTATGTCGCGCTCGCAAATATGGTGATTTGGCCTGCTCAATCTTTTGGTTTTCTGCGCAGAGACTCTCACTTCTTAGAGGGAATATTGGTCATGGTATAACATATTAATGGATAAATCTGTCAACCAGAAATATAAGCTTCCAAGATTGAATCCCAGGCCCGAATGCAGCGTCAATACTTAAATGATTTAAACCGTACTTTAACCTTTAAATAATTAAGTATTGACTCCGTATCCGGGCCCCAGTTATGTTGATATTTTTTTCCGATATAGAGATAATTTCTGTGTACCTTTATTTATATTAGTTGATTTGTTTTAATTATCACGGAACCATCTTCTGTAATATTGATAAGTAATTACGTATTTACACATAAATTACCAGCAAAGCTGTCAACATATATCGAAATTAACTAACCCAAAATACACCATGGCTCCCTGTTCGCATTATGGCAAAATATAAATGACGAAAACGAAACAAAAATGATGTCAAATTGATTCATTATTAATAAATTTTTCATCTTCTCGAAATTACAATTTAAAAGAATGTTAAATTATCCTACAAATGTTTACGACGGATTAGAGTAATTTTTTATTACTTGTCTTACATACTCGTAACATTTTAAAGCTAATCAAAAACAAAGAGTCCACTCAATTGGCAGTGATAGAAACATTTTTAGAAAAATTCCATTAAAATTAATCTCACAATAATCGTAACTATCTACGTATTTTTGAAAACAATTTGAAATAGTAATTAATTGTTCCGTAATGCATTTCATGCTAATATATTTTCGACAAGTTTAGAGCCAAGTACACGGTGTACTTTTCATAAGAACAAGTGATACAATGTGTACGGGGGTTTGAAGTACAATTAAATATTAAAACAAATTAAACATCACTGAGAAAGCTTCGCAGACAAAACAAATATGGTATCCACTGTGACTCTACCCTTGAACTTTCTATTACTAATAGACTGCGTTATCAATTACGCCGTAAAAATCATCTGGCAAGTTCTACTGCAACAGCATTTGAGAAACATTACAATTAAAAATATGGTTGCCTTCTGATCTGAAAAAATAGATGTCTCACTACAAAAGTAAGTAAGGGCTGGTCCACATTTTTTACAGGTAGTTTCTTGCCTAAATTATATGTTGAAAATGTTCAAGCAACAATATTCTAATATCAATATTTATGGAGATGAGCGACCTCAAAGTTTTCAATTTTTTTTCAACATTTCTGACTTGTTTAACTATCGTTACAGTAATTTAAGTTGAACATTAAAAGTTCATTCGCTTCAAAAATTCAGTCAAATGAAATTATTAAAACCTTGTAGAAATTTGATTTTTTATTTATTTAAAGTTTTTATCATTTAATTAGACTTGTATTGACCGGTTGTACGCCTGAGCGTTGAACTACGCGAATATTTTTGTACCCTCTGTATGCCAGAACTGAAATATACGCTCTCTAGACATGTATGCGAATTTGACCTATTTTACCTCTATTTATGGGTTTTTAAAACTTATTATTGGTTGCATCTCAAGTTTTCGAATGAATGAACGAGTTCTATTCGTTGAGTAACCTCATTTACCGTGAAAACCAGACAAAAAATCATTCCAAATGTCGTCTTCAAACCGCACAGTAATTGTGTTATTTATTTGTTAAAAAAAGCGTTTTTTTAAAATAGAAAAGTGTTAAAATTAAGTATTTTTATATTCTTTGATATATTTAGAACGAAAATATTGAAAATCAATATCTTTAGTGTTATTGCTTCCATGGTTTTATTCGATAAACATGTGTGTACATTTCTGACAGTGAATTTCATTACTATTTTCATAATTAATGAATAAGTAATTATTGTACAAGTAATTATTGAAGCATAAGTAATTATTGAAGTCTGTATATTGAGAAACCAGAAACTGAAACCTCTTGGCGATTATTGCTGATTTTTACATGAATATAACCATCACAAAAAAGTGTCTAAAAAACAGCAATCGTGTGCGAAATTGGGCGGCAGACGGCGTGCATTCCTCGTTACTTACGGGCGGCATACGACCGGTTAAAGCAAATAAGTTTTTAATATTCCATATAGGTAAATTACTTTTATGATAATCAAAATATTGAAAAAAATGCAAACTTTGAAGTTGAGTATCTCCATAATTATTAATATTGTAATACTTGAAAGTTTTTGACAAAAAACAATGACAGAATGATAATCTATGGTTTATTGTGGCATAATTAGTGAAGTGGTCTAACAGTGATATAATATTCCGGGGTCGAATCCTGGTGGTAACTGTTTTTTAATAGACTTTTCTGAGCCTTTTTAAATGATTAATCTAATTTGTTTTAATTATAAAACGCCAGGTTCACAAATAAATAAAGTATGATCTCAGTTAAGATTACACTTTAGTTAAATAATAATTCTAACCCACTCTATAATGATGCCAAAAAAGAATTATTAATTAACATTATAATAATATATTATATTCTATACATTTTGATATATTATTTTTGTTATACTATACATATATTGAAAACAGTGCAATTGCAAGCAAAAATGAGTAGACGAGTATAATCATTGAAATAATTATAATAACAACACATCACTACAGTGATTGGTACGTCCAGGGCATGTGCTCTCAATTCTGGAGTCGATAATGTCAGCGCCTTCTATATTCACTAATTAAGTACTGGCCAAAGTGCTCCATTTAGTATTCATTTCACGCGAGGCATTGCAGCATTTATGCATACGGCAACATTACTGAATGAGAAATAAATAAAAATCCGTAAAAGCAAAAGTGGATGTATGCTTTCTTTGAGTTTAGTTAAATATACTTTTTAAAGGTGGGCAAATCAGTTGACAACAATCACCAATAAGTAAGAACATAACATCATTCTTTTAAGTATTTAAATATAAAATAAACTTGTGTTTTCGAATGTCAGTAATATAGTTAAACCTTGACTATCTGAGCTCTGATTATCCAAGTTGCTGAATCGCGCAGTTAAAACTATGAAACAAAAAATTTAAAGAATTTATTAGATTTTAAAATGAAAAATTAAACTAAATACAGAGTATGTATCGCATCAATATTCTTATTAATTTCAAATTAAGCTAAAAGCCTGTGCCTCAAAAATGTGTAATAAATAAAGAGTTTTGTTTATCATTGTCACCTCAGATATTCGGGGTTCTACAGTACATATAAAAGGTGGATTTGGTGGTTGAGAGATAAGAAAAAGGTTGAGACAAACAGAAGATAAAAATGACGATAACTAATTCTCGTGATGACTGTAATTACGAAGAGTTTAAGAAGGTCATTTCGAGAAATGGGGAATGTGAAGCTGAAGCCCGAAGGAGAATTCTTATGATCAAGTCAACTGTTGGAGCTGATCGAAATTTGGACAAACCTCTCCGTCATAAGAAATACGTATATATATCCGCTTAGTTAAAACACTATGTAGCTCTGTATTCAGTTGAAATATAAACCCTAAGAAATAAAAAAATAATCTTGCTTGACACCTTGGAGACAAAGCATTGGCATTATATGATGCATATATGTACCATGAAATGTGAGATAACGGATGTCTTGTATTTATTCCATACTGAATACAAGAGGTGGAATGAATGTCTTAAAATTGAGCTTCACAAATGGGTGACTTTCATTTCAGTTCTGCGGAACCAAAGAAGAGAAATAATATTCTTCTTCATTCCATTATATCAAGGTCTGTTTTCCATGTACGAAAATGCTAAAACGCTTTGAAAAATACATTTTTTATAGTGAAAATCAACATACAGACAATTATAAGTTGGTTAGTTTCTTAATTTACGGTCATTTTATGAGCTGCAGCGGACTTTCTGATGTAACTTTATTTTGTTGAAATGAGTTTTCGTGAAAATAGCAAGCTTAGAGAAAACGTGCCGAAGAAAAAAATTATCTGAAAAATACAAGACTCGTAAGGCAAGCGGAGGAACGATACAGAATTGGAAAAAGCAAATATCTTAAACAAATTTGGAAAAGCAGTGTTTTTAAAATAAATATGTGTAAGCTGTTTTCATTCATCTTTCAAAAATTCATTATATCGAAATATTTCAAACTCCGATCACCCTACTGTTATGTACACCTACGTATATGATATGGAGGACAAAGCGTGTTTAAAAAATAAGTAAAAAATAAAAATTTGAATTCTATATATACATATATCTATTTAATAATTCATTTTGAAAAATAAATATTAGGTTGATTCATAAACAAGTGCCCACTATTTCTTCTGAAAAACAAGTTCTCTTTGCGATGTCTTGCCATAAGCAGTTAGTTGGGTGTTTGTCAGCTACAAAGCGGTACGTGTTATGGAAACTTTACTGTATAAAAATATTAAATTCAAACTTGTCCCATCGTCTTAGACTACGACAAGCCAAAATTTTAATTGAATTAATAATGCAGAAATATTGAAAACACTATTAACTACCTCAACTGGTCAAAAATAATCATAACTAAACGAACTGTACAAAATTTAAAGACAGAAAATACAGTCTTGATTTTTCAAAATTCATAATATGCGACATTTTGAGACAACGCTATTTTTAATTGAAATGTGCTGGCGACACACTAAGCACATCTACGCCGCCGCGTTTCCTTCCATACAATATTCGTTTATCAAACACACTAAGCGGATGATCGGTCGATCAAATTGTTTTACCGAATTGAAGCAACGGAAAAGACGTGGCAGATTATCATCAGCGCAGTGTGGCGCTGGCCTTAGTCTTAAATTTTAATAAATATTTAGTTGTAATGTCTTTAAACTTGTAATGCTTGTATAGAAGACATAAAGTCAATCACGCAAAAATATTTGTTCACAGGTCACAGCCAAAAATGAATTTAAGGCCGGCACCACACTGCGCTTTTCTTCCATCACCAATCTTCCGCAGCGCAATGCCACCACACCTTCTCCCATGTAATATGCGCTTATCAAACTGCGCAGACGATCAGTCGATCCATTTGATTTGTCGCAACGGAAGTTCCGCGACGAAGGATCGGACGGCCTGGATCTCCATACATGTTTTCTTTACTATTTTCAAAGAATTTTTATCCTGTTATAAGTTTATGTAGGTATAATAGTAATGTACATGGTGAGTCATCTCAAAATTGCTTGATGAAAATATTTGTTTGTCTAGTCTTAGAATACGATATCTCAAAGTAACTGTTAAAAGAACAATTTTCTTCTTATATTTTACTTTATAAAATATTGCATTAAAAATACAAAATATGTTGCGTAATAAGAAAAATATAATGGTTTACTTACAAACATTCTTTAATTTCTTTCTGAGAATTGAAACTTTGAATCCAATTATCTGAGAATGCCATCTTTTGACATGTCGTAGTCTATGAGTATGATATCAAGACTTTTGTGGTCGATTTTGACCTTGTCCTAACAGATTTTTACCTGTTCAAATGCACTGAAAACATTCCAAAATGATGCGGAAGTCTGAGATTGTGAAAATAGTTTTTTTCTCAAGGAGTCATTCAAAATTTGCCATTTAGAAGGGAGTAAACAGTACCTAATAATAGGGTCATCTTCAAATCCAAAATACCAAAATCTTTAAAGGCCAAGACACGAAAGCTCACCGTAAATGTCATACACAAATTAAAATTAAATTAAAAGTTACCAAAAAAGGGTACGAATATCTCAGGGAGATTATGTATGTAAAATACAAATTCTAACAAATGTTATTAGAAAAATACCCATGCTCTGGCATGTAGTATGCATGCATGAACATGCAGTAGCAATGGGCTGGACATATTTGTCAAAAAGATAATGGACAATGGGTAAGGACGGTCCTGTAATGGAAGCCCCACACAGTCAGAAGGGCTGAAGACCGATATGAGAATACCAATCCTTAGGAGAGGCTTCTATCCAGTGGTGGAGAGACAGTGCTGACAATGATGACACACATCACTAAATTAATTGTAGCATTTTTCAAATGAAATTTGTAAATAATTAGTAAAACGGCACTTATATATGAATCAACGCAATAAATGTTATCGAAGCATATCTTACTATAATTTATTAAACGTTACTGATGATTGCCACCTGATTATTTTCACATATTAATTTTCGTTTGACTTTATATATATGTATCAAAATGTAATCTCGAAACACTAAGCCGTCGGGATATTCGCAGAACACGATTTTCGGCACGACAACACATAGGCAGAACATGTATAGAAGTCGCGTTACACTATTTACTTCCAGAAAAAAAGCAAACCTCATTTTTTCTTCTTCACCATCTTCTCAGCGTACATGAGGACGCTGCTGCCACCCTGTTGGCCATCCGACGGTCCGGAACTCGAGCTTTCCGACCCCTTTTGCGCACTCGCCGAATCGTGCTTCGACATGTTTAAAACGTCTACCGAATTTTTCACATCCTGTTTAGCAGACGAATCTCCTTTTGCGACGCTTGAAGTCTTGGCAGATGACGCGGTCGCGATGTTTGAATTGGATTTAGAAACTTCACGAGAACTGTCTCTAGAAACACTGACACACGCATCAGTGATCTTAATGTTCCTTTCTTCCGGAATGGTTTTGTCTGCATCACACGATGTTTTAGATTCAATGTGACTTTTTATTCTAGACTTGTCATCGCCGATTAAACTTTCAGATGAACCTTTCGATTTTAAAGAAGTCACGTCCACTTTTGAAACACTTTCACTACTTTTGCTCAATACTTTCACCTCTGCATCGGACTTACCTTTCTGGGGTTCTTTCGACTTTGCTGCGACATTTTCTATAACTGTACCACCTCTCTGCTTCTTGCTTCCACTGTCTTCTTTGAGATTCTTCTCTCCACTATTCGCAACAGTGAGAGTTTTAACATCTCCGCTTTTACTTTTAGGTAAGGCGGACGACTCTGTTACATGCACGTCTGTCTTGCTCGAAGCTCTATCTAAATGATGACTTCTGCCATGACCTATGCTGATTCCACTTTGCATAGAACCGGTTATGTGTTCATTTTTATCTTCATTTTTCGCATTAACTATCGCTTGTTTCTTGACTACAGTCTCCTTAAGATTAGCGGCTGTTGCAACTTTACTATTACTACATTCAGACTTAATGACAGCTGCGTACGTTTTAGGTCGGATTTGATCGATAGATTCGTCATGTTTGGGTGTTGCGATAACGGTATCTTTAATATCAGTCTTAAACGAGGGCAAATCTTTCTTGCCGGGAGATCCAATTTCTTTGGTGATTGAGTGTTTGTTCGATGACACGGTGCCCGAATTGGATTTTTTTCCTACGTCGCTTTGTTGCGCATCTAATTTACCTTTAAAGAACTTCTGTTGACTATCGCTGGTACCCTTGGGGGACCTGCAATACTGATTGGTTTCTTGAACTGATTTCAAATTCAAGCTCTCCAGTTTCGAAGTTATTTGTTCGACTAACGACGGAGATCTCGGCATCTCTTGTTTCTTACTCACGTCAGAATTTCTATGCGAAGATTGTTGATCCTTTTTGCAATGATTTTCTCCTACTACGTTTTCTACATTCGAGACAATTTCTGATAAATTCAGTGGTTTGATATCTTTAGCGACATTTTTCTTCACATCGGCAGGATGCATTTTCAATGTATGTTCAGCGGTTTTTGGATGGTTTTCTTCCGTAGCCCTGTAAACCACGGATGCGTTGGCTTGCAAATTTTTCTGAATTTTCTCCACAAATGAATCGTCGTTCATGCTCGCAATAGAACAGTCGGAAATGTCCAAAAAGCTCGAGATATCAGAAGTAGGCCCGGTCGTATTAAAGTCGCTAGACAAATCCATGATGGTTTCCGAAGTCTGGGTGGTGTTTAAGGAAGAATTGAGCGAACAATCGAATGTATCATCCAGGCAAGTAAACTGTGAGGTCTTTTTTTCATTTTTCTGATCTCTTAAAACAGGAACACCCTTTTGATCTACGAAGATCATTTGCTTTTCTGACTCTGCGATCTTTTGTTCTACACTCTTTTCATCTCCGAGCATTGATGATGCCGCATTTGTTGGGGAATCTTTTTCTTCCGCTATCCTCGGTAATAATTCGCCAGGCGCCGCCAGACTCAGCGAGAGCCTCGCCTGGTTGCCTTCTATGACAGAAAACTGTCCGAGGACATCTGAGGCAGAGTGATTGGATTGATTTCCATCGTCCGAGTTTTGGTTTCCATTTGAGTTATCGGAATTTTGTTGTCTTTGTAGAGATTTTTGTTGCGGGATTACGACGGCAAAGCTGGAGTTGGTGGAGGGCCCCAGCGAGTGTTGGACGGAGCCCCCAAAGTGGTGTTTGTTGTTGTTCTCTGGTGGGTCCGGGGTTCTGTCCTCGGTCTGCCGTCCGGGGGTGGGAGGGGCGGCAGAGGCCAGGGGGCGCCAGAGCGCGGATCCGCCCTTGCCTCGGGAATGTGCGGGGTTAGAATTGGCGGCCTGCGCGCAGCACAGGGGAGATATGAGGGCGCACTTGCTCTCGGCAGAACGGGGATGTAGTCTGAAAGATAAATAAATTAATAAAGTACAGCAGACTCCCGATTATCCCGGATCTGATTAACCAGGATGCGGATTATCTGGGAGGAATTTGAAAGTAATTGAACACACATTTTTTTTAAATGAAAATGTTTGTAATTTTAGTTTAGAAAAAAATTAGCTGTCCATCTTGTCTGAAAAGAGATATCTTAATGCAAGATGTTATATTTCCTCTCAATTTTACAAAAAATGTTTTTTTCCGAATCGGATATTCTACATTGGAGATATTTTATTTTTTAATAGCTATATGATCTTCTTTTTGTCTCTAAGAATCGTTCATCGGGGAAAGTTGCTTGTCAGTCACGGAGATGGAGCTCAGGAGGAATGGCGCGACCATAATCTCTTTTTTTTTTTTAATTTTCCAATAAAATAGTGTGTAACCTTTTAAAGGAAGAAGTTTCAGTTTAAAAAGGTGACTCTTACGTAATGCCTACTAGGATGAGTCACTAAACACTATAGAATACATATACATATTATGACGATTCGATTCTATCGAAATTGATGACACAACAGGGACTAAGAGCGTGACGAAAATCTCACCTATCGGGGCTAAGCGCCCTCCGGAGCAGGGGTGAGGCTGGCTCCCGGGGCCAGGCCCGTGCGGGGGCCCGGGCGTGCTCGCGACCTCGGCCCCCGCCCGTTCCCCCCCCGACCAGGCCAGGGTTGCCCATCATGGAGGGGCCGCCGTGAGCGCACGCGACAGCCAAGGGAGAGGGAGATCTGGAACGTTAAGAGGATCATATAAATGTGAACTGATATATCCCAATACTTATTGCAATTCACAGCACATTCAATTATTTCCAAGAAAGTATGGAAAGTAAAGTAGGCGTGGAAGTCTCTGGGTGCTTATGACCGTATGGCTAACTTAAGTAATCACTTTGCACAATGTAACGTTCATGATTCCACCCATGTTGACCACGACATCAATTGAAAAATAGGTTATATTGTTTTTAACACCACTTATTTGATCAGTGGTAACAGTGATAGTTTAGCAAAAAGCATAGATTTTTTTAATTTTTCACTAATCAAACAACTCGTTTTGCAAAAATCTAGGCTTTTTTCTTAACTGATTACTATCACTAATAATCAAACAACCGGCGCTAAGATTAAAATGTCGTTCATACAAAGTCAGTCTATTTTTGGCCACAAAAAAAATATATAGTCACTGACTAAAGAGCTAAATAAAAAGTTATATAAAAAATATTGTTTTGCTTGTTATTATAAAATGAGTTAGATTTTCAAAAATGTCAAAAAAGATGATGAAAATTTGATGATTAGAAAAATATACATAAAAATTGAGGGCAAATTAAATATATAATGTAATTAATATCAAGAAACATAAAATAAGCAATGTTATAATAAAAATCAATTAATTATATAGTAATTTTGAGAAAAAATATATTATTTAATATATTTAAAAGCATGCCAGCAGGAAGATAGACAAGTAAGAAGTAAAGAAAAAAGATATAAAATGAAATGTAAAACTTTTAAAATTTCAATCAGACTGAATTAAATGACGCATGATGTGACAACCCAGGACATAAGATCCTGGCGCCTTCGTAAAACGAGGCCCAACCCTGGATGAACAGGGATAAAGTGGCAGGGAGAAGAAGAAGAAGATGATGCGATAAATATGATCATAATTACGTCCACAACATTACCAAAATACCAAAGGACTTGGAACAAAAACTTGGAAGCGAGGTAAAGCAAAACAAATGTTTTAAAGCACGTCACTCTGGTTTACCTTGTAGGGAGTTACAATTTGGTTGCAGAAATAGATATTATATCGCATTCAATACTGTTGCTCCTAAAGAAAAAGAAATATAATTTGTTTAGTTAACAAATAAAGCGTGAGGAGGGGAGGGATGATATATGTACATCGTAAAATATGTAGTGTAAAATTAATACAGTAAAACCTCGTCAATTCGAAATTCAAGGGGCACAAAGAAAACATTTTGAATTATGCGTAACCCCGTTAATTTGAAATTCAAGGTAACTAAAAAAAAAAAATTGCTACGCGATTGCGGAATTCGCCAAAAATTGTATAGGTACTAATGAAAAAAGTCATTAATTTAGTATTTTTGTAATTTTCAAAAAATCATTTCGAAAACTCAATATTTGTTATGATAATATACAAAGATTACGAAATTTCATTACAAAAGTACCCGATATTGAGATATTTGTTGTTCTTACTTGTGAAAAAACTCAAAATATATTTTTTATTAATTTTGTCAAATTTAAAAAAAAAAAAAAGTATGTGAACTTAAATGTATTGATTTATTATTTTGAATTACAAATTAAAAATAATTTAGAATTACGAATTAGTGATGGTATTTTAACCGGTGACACATTAACCGTTATTTGAGATTAGTATCTGATTGTGTCGATGAATGGCAACCGAGTTTTTGCAATTCAATGAGCAACCATCGGCGCTACATAACAATTATATCTTAATTATCAATCATCGATATAATCAGATACAAATCCCAAATAACTGTATCGAAAATAACCGAACAGTTTAACCAACACTATTACAAATTATCGGGGTTAATCTACCATGAAATTAACATTTTAGGACTTGTGGGTTTTCAAAAATTTCGAATTATGGCTAATTTCGGGGTTTTACTGTATCGTAATAAAATAAAACAGTTCAGAATATAAATAAAAATATAAAAAATACATTTTTAGATATTTAAATAATAATTCTACATATCAATGCTGAAATTTCTAATACTGTAAAAAGCAAAATATACAAGGTGTACATTTTCGTGAATAAGACAGTTTTAAACACAGAAAAGTTTTTTCAGAGGTTTCAGGAATTTTTTCAATCTATATGATCGCATATTGATTCCGATCTCTAGTTGCTGAGCGAGCGCTCTATCATATCCATGGTCCCTACGTAAACTAGGACATCTAGAAAAAACAATTCTACAGGAGCTGTTTGAAGTTTGGCTTTATATAGAAAATGAGCGTATTTGTCTGCATCAGTTTTTTCTCTGAAAAAGGTGGAATTTTTTAAATTGGCAATTTTTTTCTCTCTATGTATTGATGCAAAAGAGTAAAAAATGCATTTTTGATATATATCCGAGTTTACATAAGGATTGTCGATATTAGCTCCTCACAAGTTCTTTGCAGTGTCAAATTGTCTTAATAAAATAAAATTGATGAATTAATTAATTAATTGATAAATTAATTAAATTTCCATTTAAAAAAAATCTAAATTACAAAGCATCGGAATGTTTCTCTTTTAACATACTTGTAACATTAAAAAATCTAATTATGTTCACATTACTGTTAGAATTATGTATTTCTTTCACAGCTCCTTTGAATGTTAAACATATTTTGTCAGAAACTAAAATCTTTGTAAGAAAGCTAAAATAACATTTTTTAATAAAATAGCTTTAAAGAAAAGTCTTGTCTACTAACTGCATCATGTGCACAATTTCATCACAATAGGTTGAGTATCTTATTTTTGTTGATAAACATTACAAATTTCATGAAAATTGCAAAAGTTCTAATAGCATTTGCAATATGCAAAATTCACCAGGCAGCCCTTTTTTTTGACGCGAGTGATGTTCCCTAACCATAAGCACTGTTAGGATTACTGTCTTTAAAAAACCTATATAAGAATTCCTGTACGAAGATGGGCAGAACTGCCACCCCCGAACGTGGATCGGAGTAAAGAAAAAAAAATTTCCTCCTCAATCTCCGCCGATAAACAGCATGGTCTAGACACTCGAAATATTTCTACTAAGACAACTAGCTACTTACACAATTGAAAATGCACTTACGGATTCCGTCCTGGTCCTGGGATGCACTGCACTTGCTGTGATCACCGGCGAACTTCTCTTTTTGACCAATCTTTAACTCTCATAGCTTCCTCGAATTGGGTAACAGATCGACATGTCTATTTTCGAAAGGCTTAAATACGTCATATTTTTAGGTACCGTCAGTATTATAACAGAAGCCAAGACAATGGGACTCCGAATTCTCATTGTCACTGATTCGGGCTTCGTAAGTTAAAATCGAGGCCAGCAATTGGAGCAGATTACCTCGAACGCCAATTTCGACTAATGACACTTCATTATTTCGATCGGCGATCAGCGATCACGAAAAAATTTCGTTAACTTTATAGACCAAAAAGTAAGAAATATATAAGAAAAAAATATTCTATACAGGGATGGTAAGATACATGTATCTGAGATAAGTACTGTGCACACAGATATTTGTAATGAAATTATTATTAATACTTATTAATTATAATATAATTATTATTAATTAATTAATACTTTTACACCTAGAGAAGAGATAAATATGTGAAAGTGATTGATGTTTAAAAAAGTCTGTGATCAAAACTGATTGATACAATTTTGATATTTGATAAATATTGATACGAGTTATGTATAAGGTGTACATATTATTTATCTGGAACCACGGTACTAAATTTCTGGAAATTATATAAACATTCAAAAGAAAGTTAAGTTCCTACCATTACACCAAAAGTTATAAGTAATAAGTTATAGTAATTTTTAAATGCGTTTTGCATCCGAAGTAAAAGAATATTTATGTTATTTACAATACTTTGAATTTCCAGCATCGATGGATACATCAGTTAATCTAATTATGGTACAAAAAAATATGCATAACATTTATGTAGGTAAAGTACAACCAAATTCAATCAAATACAGACATTTAAAATAAATAAAATCAAAAATATATATTTTTTTAAATTTCTAACATTATTACTCATGTTTATATTTTTATTAGATTTTGGTTTTACTGAATTCAAAATCAAGATTAGTAATATTCAATCATCGTTATAAAGTACACGAAACGTAATAAATTTGTAATAACAATATATATTCAACTGACAAAATAACAATGGAAAAAACTACAATATGACAAATTAATATTCACACAACACAACATTTTTAAAATTCAAACCAAACTGACACTATACTAATTATGTTAAATGCAACAAAGACAATCACAAGTCAGACTCTACGTCAGCAGCAGGAAGGTTTGTAACCGATCAACCATTGCCAGAAGACTAAGTTTAGCGAACAGGCATTTGCGGTGGCGGGTCCAAGGGTGTGGAACTCTCTTCGGAACAATGTTTAAAAAAATACTGAAAATGCAGCTTTTTGAAAAATTATTTCCATAAGTTGGCAATGTTAAATTTTAAATACTAGCGTGCGACTATACAATTTTTGTGTACAGAGCCCTTGAGGTGAAATTTTTGTTTTTATTATTATTATAATAAATTAAGGATGAGGGTAAATTATAGAAGTTTCACAGAGACGAAGCTATTTACATATGAAAAAAGTGGATGGAAATCTCTTATACTATGGCTCTATAAGCCAACTCATATAGGGCTCACAACCTATATGAGTTGGCTTAATTGATCACTCTACACAGTGCAACGTTCACCGATTCCATCGTAAGAACATCCACACATTTCCTTTTTTTCCTTTCAACCTATCACACCAATAGTAGTAAAATCCTCTCTCATCCCACATACATGCTCAGACTATATAAACCCTTTAGATTCAATAGATATTTTAAATACCAAGTATCATATTGGTGAGGTAGATACTGGAAACTCGTCACCCTCCCTGACCATGTGCATTATATACATTATACAGTACGGCCACTCTATGATGGCACTTTTGACGTTTAGACTTACATGAAGTTTCGTAATTAATGACAGCTAAACATTGGAGGATAAATGCTATACTTTATTGCGCGAACGCCAGAGTAGTGATGTCCATCAACATTAAATATGGAATGAACGAAATGATTCAAAATGTTATAGGATATTGATTGCCTGTATAATATGCGTAGAATACGCAGAATAAGTATCCAAAATAACACAACAAATCTGACAGATCGATTGTGCCCTCTAAATATGATCTTTTTCTATGGCTTTATTAGAGGGCAAAGAAAACGGCTACAAAACAATAAAAGACGGATCAGACCGAGTGATGTTTTTTTGTCTCTTTTTCTCTCATGTGTCGCCATATTGTTTAAACTGAGTAAGCTCTATTTTACCACGTATAAAGGTTTGGTAAAATGCTTTATTATCCCTCTATATATTGTAGATACTCTAAGGTTTTGACAGTTTTGTTTTAACGTTGTTACGGAAATAACGAATGTGTGCACGCTGTGATTCCGATATTGTTTTTTACCTGGCTTTAGATTTCGGACATTGATACTTTTATATTTTGACCCCTGCTCGTTAATTTGGACTTTGTTTACGCTTTCTGTTTTTTAGCAAGCTTTGATACTGTTATAAATTTTGACCCCTGTTCGTTAATTTGGACTTTGTTAATGATTTTTGTTTGATTCTCGTCATTATGCCGAAGCACTCAAAGAAAACTGTTTTAAACAGTCAGGCACGTGGGTTCGTTGTAAAACCTCGTGATTATTTCGAACGTGAAGCTCAAAATGGTGGGCCATTATTACCGGTGACGTCAGTGCTTGATCGCGTAGCTGATGCGCTTGACATTGGAAAGCGAACTGTCATAAGAATTAGCAAGGATAAATTTAGCGACACTGGTATGGATGATAATGTTCTTCGCACGCCAAAAAAGAGAAAACGATCAAAACCAATCGTAGGCATCGATAGTTTTGATAGTGATGTCATTCGAAGACATGTGTATGACTTTTATTTACGCAAAGAATATCCAACGAGGGAAAAGTTACTGAAATCACTGAAAGAAGCTGGTTTATTTTTCAGTGGAAAATCTTCATTATCAAAAATTTCGAGTAAGCTAGGTTTTGCGTACAGGCAGTGTAATAAACGCAAGATATTAATGGAAAGGAACGATATCGTGATGACAAGGTGTACTTTTTTACGAAATGTACTTAATGCCAACCATACAGTTAGCCGTTCTTGGACCGATGACACCGCAGCATCTACGTCTAAAGTTCCAATTGGAAAAGGAGGCAGACTTATAATTTGTCACGCCGGGACCGCTAATGGATTCGTCAAAGGATCCTTGATGGCTTTTGTATCAAAAACCACTGGAGATTATCATGAAGAAATGAACGGAGAAAAGTTTACGGAGTGATTTACCACAATGTTGTGTAGCCTTCCCGAACCATCTATAATAATAATGGACAATGCCCCGTACCACTCGATGAAGATCGACAAGCCGCCTGCTCAGTCCCAAAAGAAAGCTGATATCGTTGCGTGGCTTCAAAAAAATGGCATAGATGCAAATATGGACATGTTGAAAGCGGAGTAACTTCAATTATTAAAACAAAACAAGCCGGCAAAATCACGGTACGTCATTGATGAAATCGCATTGGAATATGGGCACCAAGTAATACGATTACCGCCTTACCATTGCGAATACAACGCAATTGAGTTGATATGGGCTCAAATCAAGGGATATGCAGCAAGGCATAATAGAGAACCTCCATTTACGACATCAAAAATGTTAAAATTATTAGAAGAAGCTTGTCAACGTACAACTCAAACAGACTGGGCTAATGTAGTGAATAGAACCGTGCGACGAATAAAGGAAGATTACGAAAGAGATATTAGAATCGATAATATTTTAGATAATGATATTATAATTAATTTAGGAAATGATAGCAGCGACGATAGTTCAATGGAGAGTGATAGTAATGGGGATGAATCAGATTGAAACATTCAAGTAAATATTTTTATCTAAGAAAAATGTGTTTTATTATTCTTATACATATAACCTTTTTTATGTACAAAGACTTTCTCAACTCACACCGTGCGACGAATTTTTTTTTCGACTGAATTTTTTCGTTAATGATTTTAAGTGTGTCACAACACTATTACGATCTGTCAAAAATGCCATCTTACGATGGCTCGAGTATAAGTATTACTTATTATTTTATTTGTGTCATCCTTTTACTGTGGGAGACATACAACTACTCTTTTGTATTATTTCTTACAACGTCTGTTGGATGAACAAATAAATAACACTAAGAGAACAATTCATAAAACAAAATACATTATACTGCTAAAACTACAAAATCAAAACAATACATACGAAATAAACAGATCATGCAAAGCGAGCATCAAAAGAGAACACAACCATGCCACAGCAACCTAGCGACCCGACTCACCTGGTGGGGCTGGAGGCCACCGGCCCGGGGCTGGGCGTCCTCGCCAGGGGCGACAGCGGGATGTGGCCGGCAGACTTGCGACGGGAGGCACCCGGAGCTCCGCCCCCCGCGCCCCCTGCGCCGGCCTTCCCCCCGCCCGCCCCGCCCAGCTTGTGCTTCAGCCCATGCAGCGTGGATGGCCTGGCCGACGGAGACGGACACACGGGCAGTGGTTAGTCAACGTGGGGTTAGTTTTGTGCATCGCTAAACGTTCTTATCGAATTAACCTGGTATTTACTTTGCTTTACACTGGGATACTGATGTACCGAGCGGAGACATTATTAATTAAAACTATAGTTTATCTACCTAAATTAAACATAATCAATCTATATGGTGCAGTGGACCCTTAATAGTTGTAATCAATCCGTTCGCGGTCTGGTTCCACGGCTGTTTCCAATATGTTTCACTTGCTTAACCCTTGTGTTACTACCCGGGCACCTGGGCACCCATTTAATATCTTTGTATTAAAATAATATTATTCATAAAAGCTAGATGTTTTTGTCCGTTTGGATCCCCACTATGTAAATTGTTTGAAAGGGAGGGAAATAAAGGGAAGACGGACTCTGCAATGAGAAGTAGTGACCTTCTAAGAAAGCTATTTGACCACTGTCTAAATATCAGTTTGTGAGATACAAAACAAAATAATGTGTGAGGAAACGTCCATTCAGGTTGAGTAACCAGGTACCTTGGGTAGTAAATATGTAGCATGAGAAACTCCGGGAAACATAACGATTAAAAAAATTACTACAAAATGGTACTGGTAAATTTTGAAAGAATTATTTACTAAGACATAATACTCTTAAAAAGTATAGTGCCTTAGTAAATAAGTGCTTTATTAATAATACGTTTTGACTTGAAGAAACTAGGTTTAGAAAGAAATTTTTAAAAATTTAAAAATGACTTGCAAAAATTACATTTTGTTTACTAGGAGATTGAATTATGTAAGAATAAATACTTTAACTGCTTCACAAATGCGTCTTAAATATACACCAGGGGGACCTACTTCCGCTGTGGCCCAATCCCCTCGCATAAAGAAGGGATTTTGTTCATCTCTGTACAATTTTATAATCTGTGGACGAATACCAAACAAATTTTTCCCATAGTTTAAGCCTTTCTGAGCCCCAAATTTCTCCTATCTATCCTAACAAAAATACTTCACTTGATAATGGAACTCGGAAATTATCGCAAATACATCATAATAACTGTTCTGCTAAAATATTCATCCAAAGTGTCGCGCCGCGCAGAGTTAAATATAGGAGAGCTGAATACTCGATGCCGATTGGTGGAAGTCAAGGTTTTGCTCCATATTTAATGCAACATGCTATAATTTGATTATTATTACATAGATATTTACTATCATTGAAAGATTTGGCAGATACTTCGTGGTGCAACATTATAATTTAAAATATGTTTTACTTTACTTTGTAATACACACACAATATGAGTTATTAAATTACAACTATAGTTTCGAGAGGAGCAGTCCCTCTCATCATCATCAAAAGAACATTGCCGTTGCTTAAAAAATAACAATTTCTCCGAATTTGCCAATCATATAATTCACACCAATCATTCTTTCGATAGTCACAGATTAAAATTACTCCACTCGGTTCCTCATAGACGATGGATAATGAATAGTTTGGAAACCGTTGAAATCCTAAAAAATTTAAATTCTGGAAACACATTAATAAATAATATCACATTTCAGTCCACTTCACCACTCCTAGAGCTGTTCGGCGGAAAAAATACCCTTCCCTGCCGCGCGCCCCCCTGACCCCCTGACCTACCCAATTAGATTGATAAATATCATTGAAAGATTTGGCAGATACTTCGTGGTACAACATTATAATTTCAAATATGTTTTATTAAAAAATAACAATTTCTCCGAATTTGCCAATCATATAATTAACACCAATCATTCTTTCGATAGTCACAAATTAAAATTACTCCACTCGGTTCCTCACAGACGATGGATAATGAATAGTTTGGAAACCGTTGAAATCCTAAATAATTTAAATTCTGGAAACACATTAATAAATAATATCACATTTCAGTCCACTTCACCACTCCTAGAGCTGTTCGGCGAAAAAAATACCCTTCCCTGCCGCACACCCCCCTGACCCCCTGACCTACCCAATTAGATTGATAAATTTTGTATTTAAGTTAGTAATTATATATACCTGATGATGAGAGGGACTGCTCCTCTGGAAACTATAGTTGTAATTTAATAGCTCATATTGTGTGTGTGTATTACAAAGTAAAGTAAAACATATTTTAAATTAGATATTTACTCATCATGATACCGGAAATATACTGTAGACCTACATAAATACGATAATAAAATTTTAACTAGAAATTTATATTTTGGATGAAAAAACATTGATTGTTTTTAATAGAGAGGTTAAGCTATTCTTTAAAATGGGAATCACCTTCAATTATGACATCATGGAACCCAAGACAAACCGGCTCACGTAGCAGGTGGGACAAATATGTATTGACTTTTGGACAAAAATCAAACAAAAGTCATGACCGAAAATCAGGACAAAAATAGAAGTTCCACTGTATATTCTTTTGAAAAAAAAAGACCTTCAACTTCAAAAAACCTCATTCCATTTTCTTATAAAACGCAATCCCGATCAACCAGACACTGTAAATAAATTCAACCTTTCATTTCTTGCCATTCTTCGAGTTGCCACGGGTAGCCAAAAGGTTGACATCATACGTAGTGTGCAGTTTGTAAATCACAAAAACATTTCAGCTCAGTTTTGAGGTGGTTAAGAAGCGAAGGTGATGCAGTGAAACCGTCGTCCCGCCCAATCACAAGTAGAAGAAAGAGAGTATATTACAAAGATATTAACAAATGTATGTTAGTCACTGTGACGTGAAGAGACTTATAGCTAATTTTTAAGTGCGCTGAAAATAATTAAATATAAAACACAGCTGTAAGATGCAGAAAAAAATCTCAAACCCCAGGCAAAATTGCACGCCATAATATCATACAATTATTCCATAATCTAGTTGTAAAAATATGTATACAATAATTAATAAAAATATCCTTTGTTGTTGTTGTTTCCCAAGCTCCAGTGCTCTATTGGTCTGCTGTTCAGCTGTGATTTCAATGTTTGATGTTCAATGGTTCTCTCCACAATTTAATACAGTAGAACCACTTTAATTTGAAATTCGAGGGATCCAAAAAATACATACAAGATAAAAAAAAATTAAAAATTGCGGGGCAATCGCGAAACTTATAGCATATTTCAAGAAATCATTTCGAAAACACAACGCGATCACGACATTTCGAGCGATTAAAGTACCCGACACTGGCATATTTGTTGTTTTCACTTGCAATTAAAAAAAAATTGAAAACGGGCTAAAAATTATTTCCAATTAAGAATTACTGGTGTTTTTGAATTATCGGGATTAATTTATTATGAAATTAACATTTTGGAAGTTGTGAGTTTTAAAAAAATATCAAATTATGGTGAATTTCGAATTAATGAGGTTTTACTGTTTATTTTCCTATTTTTTATAAATATTGAGATGGCTTAGCTTAAAAAATTACATTTTCTAAAATCGGCTCAAAGATACACGTTAAATTTTTCCTTTTAAATACGTCAAATGCATGTTCGTTCTTCTTAGTCAGCGTCCATGTACAGGTGCGTATTTAAGTAATGGTCTGACAAACATTTTGCTAAGATTTTGGTATTTCCGGTCAGGATTTTATTATTAACAACAATTACTCTATTGCATATATCCGCAGGCGTAAGGAACAACCCACGAATGAGTCAATAAAATCGAGTTTTGAGTTAAGTATGCAGAGTTCTTCTTTAGATACGTATCTAAGAAAGAAAAATTAGGTGAGTCAGTAAATAAAATAAAATGCAGTTATTTTTAAATTTTTTGAAAAAGGACAAATGACATGATTCATTATTTGAAATATTTGGCAAGAAACAGAGACATTAGTCAACTTGGTTCAATGTTCTTGTAAAAGATAAAAACAACAAAGGCTTTATGAGATATTTCATAAACAAACAAAATTTAAAAATTTTGTTTCGTCCCTCCTGAAAAACTTTCTTTTAACTCGTAACGTCTGCTTGTCGGCTTGTCTACCGAAAAACTTTGGATCGATTTTTAACCCTTTTCCTGTGATCCAATCGAGCTGAAACTTTGCAGGCAGACTCCTGGCGATGATAAAAATGATCTAACAAATTTTTATTTAAAAAATGTAATGATTATAGTATAATTTTGGATTTTTCGAAATTTTAACGATTTATATATTGTTTAATTTTCGAGCCCGACGCATGGAGTAGGCGCGAAACCTGTTTCAATGAGAATAAAAACTTGATTTTTATGGGATAGCTTTTTTTATGGTTGTTCCTTTCACCCACATACATATAAGTATACATTTTTGGATCTCTTCTGTAATATTATAATTATTGCTATTATTCTCATTTATTTCCTTCACGCTTTTCCTCTCCTAACTTTGTTACAATCTACCTTTACTACTAATTTTAAATTGTAGTAAGATATTGTACTATAGTAGAATCAATATTGTACTGCATTTCATTCCACTCTAACCCCACCTTTGATAATGATGCGATTTCTGCTCTCCCAGCATGGGTCGGTCAGTGGCCGGGCTGGCGGGGCTCGCTGGAGGAGGAGCCCCATCGTTGGAGCAGGGAGTCGGGGGCCCCAGCAGCAGGGAGGGCGGCGGGGCTGTCAGCCGCTGGGGCGGGCTGCCGAATCGAGGAGCAGGGATGCCCCCCACAGGTGAGGCTAGACCAGATGATACTATCTGAAAGATTGAAAGGTAAATTAATAGACGTATTTAAAAAAGTAATTAAAATATAGTTATTTTCATGAGAATGCAGTCATATCCCGCACGTACCGCTGGTTACATTGTAGGCCACCGCCATAAAGAGAATATTGGCATAAAGTGAATTAGAGTCGTTTGTCACTTTCTAAGGTATTATATAATCGTGTATATCGTGCACAATAGCTCTAGGTCTAAAATATGTATTTTATTCTTGCCTAAATTATGAATCGATGCCCAAACACCAATATCAATAGTTATGAAGATAAGTGATTTCAAAGTCTGCATTTTTTTTCAATATTTTTGTATCTTCTATAAAATGATGGACTTTCATTAATCTTTAACTTAAACTGAGTATTAAAAATTCATTTGCCTTGGCTTCATAAGTCAAATAAAATGATAAAAACCTTGCATTTTACAAGGTTTTAATCATCTTATTTTATTTGTATTTAAAACATATAAATATTAAATATTCAATACAAGTTACTTTAATGAAAATCCACTCTTTTATAAAAGATTAGTCAGAAATATTGGAAAAAAATATGCTAATTTTGAAGTCTCCATCTTCTTCTTCTTTTGGTGTCATGTCAGGTCCCCCCAACGTTGACTATCACCCGAGAGAAAGCGTCCCTGTCCTGGGCAGCACGAAACAGCTCTCCAACACTTCTTATGCCCGTCCAGTCGCGTATATTGCGGAGCCAGGAAATTTGTCTCCTTCCAACACCTCTACGACCCTCTATCTTGCCCATAAGAATCAGGTGGAGCAATTCATATTTTTCTCCTCTGAGCACATGACCCAAATACGATACCTTTCGGATTTTGATATTTGTCAGCAACTCTCTATTCACTCTAGCTCTTTGAAGAACTCTTGTGTTGCTGACCATATCCGTCCAGGGTATCCGGAGCATTCTCCGATGTATCCACATTTCGAACGCCTCCAGCCGGTTCATGCTACTCACTTTGAGGGTCCACGATTCCACTCCGTACAGCAGGACTGACCATATATAACATTTGACCAGTCGCTGTCGAAGTTTCAGGTTAAGATTGTCATCGCAGAATATCTGTCTCATTTTGTTAAAAGTAGCTCGCGATGCTTCAATTCTGCATTTGACTTCGGTTTCTGGGTCGAGGTCTTCCGCTAGGATACTTCCAAGGTATTTAAACTTTGTCACTCTCTCTATACCAGCCCCATTCAATGTGAGGCGTGCTCCCGTGTGATCTTGCCTACTAAACACCATGAACTTTGTTTTACTCACGTTCATGTTAAGACCCAGTCTCACACCAGCCTCATTAATTCTGTTTACGAGTGTTTGTAAGTCTTCCATACTATCTGCCAGAATGACTGTATCATCCGCATACCTGATATTATTGACGTGTACACCGTTAACCTTGACCCCCAGTTCTATGTCATGCAAAGCCTCCTTGAATACTAGATCGGAGTATAAATTGAATAACATAGGTGACAATATACACCCTTGTCGAACTCCACGTTTGAATGGTATAGACTTTGTTGAGCTAGTTTCCAACTTGATGACAGCTTCCTGGTTCCAATATAGGTTTTTAATAATGTTAATGTCTTTGTCATCAATACCACGCTCTTGGAGCATCTTGATAAGGTCCGCGTGTTTCACTCTATCAAACGCCTTTTCATAATCAATGAAACACGCAAAAACGTCTTTTCGTTGGTCGCGGCATTTCTGCAGTAGCACATCTATTGCCAGTAACGCTTCTCGTGTTCCAAAACCACTCCTGAAGCCAAACTGGGAGTTATCCAAATCACATTCACATTTTAATCTTATTCGTGAATGTATAATCTTTAAAAATACTTTTAACACATGACTCATAAGGCTGATCAGACGATAATCCCCGCATTTTTTGGGGTGCGGTTTCTTAGGGAGAGTGATGAATGTAGATTTAAGCCAGTCTTGGGGGATGACCCCCGTGTCATAAATAATATTAAACAGCTTCAACAAGTACTCAATATTTTTGTCGTCAATTAATTTCAAAATTTCAGTAGGTATTTCGTCCGGTCCACAGGCTTTTTTATTTTTACTTTTAGAAATAGCAGAGAGGATTTCAGATTTCATTATTGCTGGTCCAGATTGTAATGCATTCAAACAGACTTCAGGTCTGTTATCGTCAAAAAGTGTACTTATATAGTTTTCCCACGTCTTAGTAATATCAGAGTCATTTAAGATCAGATTATTAGACTCATCCGTTAGACATGCGGGTGTTCGTTTTTTATTCAGGCCAGACAGTTGTTTTCCCTTTTTATGTAAGTTGAACGCATCGTGCATTTCGTTTAGTTTCTCTAGTTCTTCGCATTGCTGTTTAACCCATTCCTCTTTTGCTTTTCTAATTTTTTGTTTGACTAATCTTTGGATAACTCTATATTTATTTGGATCATTCATAGCTTTTCTTCTCTGCTCCATCAACTCTAGAATTTCATCAGTCATCCAGCTCTTCTTTCGAACCATTTGACTGCCTTTTAGTTGATCATTACAAATATTATTCATTATGTCTTTGAATTCTTTCCATATCGTTTCAACGCTATCTGTGTTGGTGTTGAAGTCTCCATAACTTTTGATATTAGGACGTTATTGCTTGAACATTTTTAACTTCAATTTTAGGCAGTACATACCTCTAAAGTATTGTAAACAGTCTCTGTTACACCTTGTATGTAGGAAAGATAAATGCTAAAGTTTAAACGTTTCATCATGAATCATAGCACAATTGCGCAGAGTTGATATCCGTGTGACTCAATTAAAGTCATGTAGTATATGCTGCACCATCACTCTAAAAATAATAATCATGAATTCAAATTTTCAATCGCCATATTCGTGTCTTCCGTGTGTAGTTTTCTGGGATATTCTGGCCAGAGAGGTCATATATACATGTCAGAATATCCCAGAAAACTACACACAGAAGATTCTGAATGGCCGTGAAAACCTGAGAAAAACCATATTAGTAAACTGCCACAAAATGAGGTATGCCCGTACTCTATTTTAAAGACTTATTTTCTATTAAACTAGTAAGTTATACATTGTTAGAAAGATAGATATCGGTGTAAATAAATATCCCTTCAAAACCATTTTAAATTTCAAAATAACAGCCTACAAACATTAGGTAAAAAATTTGGTGAATGTAGCATTGTGTAGTTTCGTATCTGTGAGACTTCTATAATTTATCATAATTAATTAGGTAAGAAATTTGAAACAATATGAGTAATATTCCTGGATACTCATATAAGAATGTTGATGTCAACGTTATTCCATTTCATCAAAGCACCAACCTGCTGCATTTCAGCAGAAGCCCTCTTGCTGGAGATTCGCCGGAAGAGCGACGCCCTCCTCCTGCGCTCGGCGGGCTCCGTCCTCCTGTCCTGGTGGTGCCCGGCCCCCCTCCTCGCGGCCGCCCCGGCCTGGTTGGCTCCTCCGCGCCCCACTGCTCTGCCGGCCCACGCGCCTCGCTTGCGACCGCCAGTCTGAAAAATTGATTAATGTCGTTCCATCACAACAATTCGTGTGTGAAAATATTTCATTTCAATACTGATAAATCAGTGTTTATTAGACAAAAGACATATAATTGCTTGATACATACACACATGACTCAGGAATTGAGATAAGAGCAACGATATTCGACAACTCTGTGCAACTATTAGCTTACGCTGATGATATCGACATAATTGCGAGAACTCCCGATGCATTATGTAATGCCTTCATAAATCTTGAAAGTTCTGCCAAAAACATGGGTCTCATAGTAAACCAGCAGAAGACCAAATACATGGCCGTAGGATGCACCCAACAAATCCCAACTCTCTCGTGTGGAAGACAAAATTTTGAAACGGTACCAAGATTTACATACCTAGGATCCCTGATAACAAGCAACAACAACACTACAGAGGAGATCCAGAAGCGCATAGTGAGCGCAAATCGCTGTTTTTTCCGCCTACAAAAGCAGATAAAATCCAGACTGCTGTCCAGAAACACCAAGATATTAGTGTACAAAACGCTTATTCGGCCAGTGGTCACGTACGCAGCTGAGACGTGGGTACTAACTAAGAGGAATGAGCGAGCACTGGACGTTTTTGAAAGGAAAATTTTGAGGCGTATCTTCGGACCGGTTCTAGAAAATGGACTTTGGCGCAGACCTTACAACAATGAGCTCTATACTCTATTTGAGGAGCCAAACGTCACAAAATTTATAAAACTGGGAAGACTTCAGTGGTTGGGTCATGTGGAGAGAATGTCCGAGCATCAAGCACCAAAGTCCCTGCTAAACTCAAGGCCAACAGGGTGAAGGAGTTTAGGAAGGCCAAAACTAAGATGGAGTGACAACGTCCTCAAAGATATCTCTGCCTTAGAGCTTCGAAACTGGAGAGAGCTGGCACTAAACCGAGATGAGTGTAGGAAAATTATTGAGGAGGCCAAGACCCACCAAGGGTTGTAGTGCCAAGAATGATGATGATGACATACACACATAATACATATAAATATAGGATAATATGTATCAAGCCTCTTGGCCACTACCTACCTTGCTAGATACATAGAAATACCTGTTCTGAGATACGTAGCCTTTTTTATCATTTTACCACCTTAGATAGACGCCTAATATTTCTTTTGAAGGAAAGTACATACAGTAAAAACCAAGAATTAAAAAACCAATTGCGATGTCAATTTCGGTTAGTATTTTTTACGGGGTTTGTCGATTTTACGATATTTTACATAAGAGGGCATTAAACATAACAATATTAAATACAAATGTCATATCTATTTGAAGTTAGATTACAATTTTTTTCTAAAGATGCAGTAGATATCAGTATCACCTCAGATGGTCCATCTACTTGATTCTACTTACCGCTGGACTTTTGCGTAGGTTAAAGTAGCCGGTGTCATTTTTTTAATTGAAAATTTATATATGGATACATAAGTTATAAGGTGTACCCAAATAAAAGAACACATTTATTTTTAAGTAACTTTAATTTAATAACAGTAAAATCCCATTAGTTCGAACTCCGATAATTCGAAATTTGTCATAATTTGAAATTTTTGAAACCCACAAGTCCCAAAATGTTAATTTCATAGCAGATTAACCTTGATTATTTGAAAACCTCCGTAATTCGTAATTGGAAATAATTTTAAGCCCCTTGCGTCTTAAACAATACATTTTAGTACACATAATTCAGTTTTTTTTTTTAATTTAAAAAAAATTGATTTTTTTCACAATATGTCACAATAAATATGTCAATATCGTGTACTTTAATAGTAAAAAATGTCGCGATCTTTGTATTAACATAAAAAATATTACGTTTTCAAAATGGGTTCTTGAAAACTGAAAAAATAGACTATTGCTTGCCCAACGTAACTTGGCGTGCGGCTAATTTTGAACTAAAACCCGCCCCGCCTGCACCCGGCGGAAACCCCTCGCCCTGTCATTCAGTTCATTCTCGTCTTTGAGCGCGAGATGTGTCATCTTGATTACCAAAATACACTGAATTATTATGTCCAAAACATCCTAAACAGTCCGGAATGGTGCAAGAACAATCGCCAATGAAGTATTAAAGTTTTGCGAAGATGAAAAAGCGAATAATGGACCGATATTACCGTCTGACAGTTTGACAGATAGAATGGCCGCCATTAATGCATGGTTTCTTTAGTGCTGCCCACCAAATTTCTGTATTTAATACGACACCAGTCACCGGACATTCTGTACATTATGTATTGTGTAATAAATTTACACCCTGACAACTTCTGTTACGCGACAGCGACACCCTCCTTCGCACGCCTAGTTATAGTGGTATGTCTATATTCCAGAAAATCAAAGAAAATTTTTTTGGACCTTGAATTTGGAATTGGGTTAATTCAAAATACTATACTATACTATACTGGGGCATTTTTATACTGGGGCATTTTTATTTCACTAACATTATAAAATTTCCTTCCATTATGTGATCCAAAATTTTTCACCCTACTGTGTTCATTTAATCTCGCATGATTTTTGTTCATACATGTTCTATTTTGTTCTTTAATTTAATTCATGTGGCAGCCAAATACCGTTATGAAGTAAGGGTTACCTGTATAGTCGTTTGGTCTAGGGGCAGAGCCCTGAGAGACGCCTGCCTCGGACTAGCCAGCAGCAGCCTCAGGACCTGCGTGTGCAGCAACCCGGCCACGCAGCAGCCATTGAGCCAAACAAGGAGATCGCCAGCCCGGAGGCCAGCCTGCCAAGCCGAGCCACCCTCGCTCACGGCCTGAAAATAAGAAAGACGATTAATAAACTGGAAAATTTTAATTTATTTAAATGCAAGAGTGAACTGTGAAGCTACCAAGCAACGAAATAAATGCTGTTCCGAGTTTTGTTTAGAATGTGATTTGACTTACAGACACCAAGTGATGCATCGTATAGTAGTCTGTCTCCCCAAAGTAGACCCTGATGGTGTGAATAGTGAATCCGAATCCTTTGGGACCTCTTCTGATCACCATTGGCGGTTTGGACATTTGCAGCAATCTGAAAAGCAAAATGAAATTTGATCATGAGATAACAAATACATAATTGTGTGCTCAGTAATATTAAACTAGCGGTTAAGCAATACATTTGATATTTTGTTGTTTGTATATTTTCTCACTTATTAATAATATTTATGAATTAAACATATCGACGGCTCCTAAGTATAATATCGTAACCCACAAATCGAAGATTATGAGTTCTTTGTGTATACACATGTGTATTTAATTATATCTTTAATTCCAAGAAGGAAAAATAAATATTTTGCAATAAATAACGTTTTATTATTATAAAAAAAATTTTTTTTTCATTCTAGGAATTAAATATATAATTAAAAACATATGAAATACAGAACAAACTCAAAATCGTCGCTTTGTGGGTTACGATATTATACGTAGGAGCCGTCAATATGTTTGTAATGTAAATATTATATTAAAAATAAATAAATTGAAATAAGTAATATATTAAGTGCAGCCAGCCGACTAACCCATGATGCTGCAGAGACAGCGGGGTGAAACCTTCCCTGCACGGGGACGAGTCTCTGCTGGAGTTGGTGCTGGAGGTGTTGCCCGCCGGAGGGGACGGAGCGCCTCCCACAGAGCAGAATGAATCATCTGGAATTACAGAAAGAAATATAAATATGGCTCTTCGGCACACAGATATATACTCATTCTACCAATGACAATGTAGACTAAAAAATATGATGAAACTATTGGTAATGGTTTCGAATGGAGCATGCAACAATTACAGTTTTATTTCTTCATAAGATAAAAATATATTTTGTTTATTTGTGGGTGAGCAGCTTATGGGCTGGTACATCCCAGGTTTTGCAAAATGTCATTTAAATACACAGTATCAATTACCAAAAAATTAATTACTAGCAAAAATTTAAAACATATAATATAAACTGAGATTGCTGTAACAGAAGAAATAGAGATTTAGTTTCTATTTTTTAAATTTTATAGTAATACTTCTTTTGGCGCAATCAGGATAAAATTTTTAGTGTAATGGAAGTTGCACATACAGCCTGTAGCGGAAATGCGATACCAGAACAAACGGCGCCAATGAATTCTTGTTAGCTCACTGATTCTGTTTAGATGCGAGTTCGTGAATGTTTCGACTGTTTTTAATAAAAGTTTTTTGTTTGTCACCATGCCAAAAAAGATTAAGATTCATTTTCAAAACAAAAAACATTAATTCGTTCATTGTATAGTTTCCAACTTTTCAATATGGAACCGTTTTAGGCGGAAAAATGATAAAACATGAAAGCGAAAGTCATTACAAAACACCCAGAACCTGCGGTTTGAAAACTCCACGTCCCTATGGACTATGAGGGCCGCCGCAAACCTTGTTTATTTCACAATTTTATTTATTTATTTATCTTTAAAAACCTAATGTTTATTGACAAGACGATAGGTACCCTATTCTAAACAAAAGCAAAAAAAATCAAATAAAAGATTTTTACCCGACTGAATAATCAGTGACAAGCCCGAAGCCGAAGCACTCTTCTTGACATTCTTGTGTATTGGGCTCGGCACGACATGGTCGCTCTTCTGGGAGGCCACAGACACCAACTGACCCCCGCTCTCTGAGACAGTTGTGATGACTGTCGTGGGCGGTGCCGTGGTAAGCGTCGCCACCGAAGTCGGCGCAGACGAAGGCACGGCAGTAACGGCACCTGAGGTTGTTGTGGTTGAAGCGGAGGTGACGGTGGGCTTGGTGGTGCTCATGGTGGGCAGTGATGCGTGACCCGTGTCGCTGGACGAGTTGTTTGTGTCCACGCTGTAATAAATAATTTAAATAAGAACACAACGCATTTTTTTTTAACATACAGATTATCAATAAATTATTAATGACCCTGATAGGTACCCCTAGTGTGAGGGTTCCAAGGTCAACGAAGTCCTAATACTTATAAATACTGAATGCAGTGGAACCTCAACTTATGAGCATCATTCGTTCCGCAAACATGCTCGTATCTCTAAACACTTGTATGTCAAAGCAAATTTCTCCAAAGTAAATAAAGAAAATATATGATTTTGTTTTAAATATTTAAATTTGTAAAAAAAAATCAAATTTATTATTAGGCGCAAACAAAACTTTTTATTTTCGTGCAACTTATGGACTGACACTTGTTTTTGCCTCGTTATGAGGATTTGATTAAAATCTGACATTGAATTATCATTGAAAAGATTAATCGTAATAAAGAATTATAACTATTGTTCAAAATGTATGTTTGTTCATTTAAAAAATTGATAATTGCGTTCTCCACCAATCACACAATCCGTTTTCGTAGAAATTATGTTTTTTATAAAAGATTACAATAATCCAAGTTGATACCTAATCCTAAGTGAGGTATGATCATGTTAATGTTTTTGTTAATTTATTATAATCATTAATTTATCTATTTTCCTTTTGTTTACGTAAATAAACTTATGTTACTTTGTTAAAACCTATCGACAAGCTGGTCTTGCGGATTAGTAAGTTTTTCTTTTGTAAAAAAACTATGATGTAAATGATCAATTATAAAAATAAAAAAATTAAGAGTGTCACTACTCAACAAATACAATTGTGATATGTGTTGCAGCTCAATAAGTTTAATCAGACTATTTTAAATCTCTTTTATTAAAAGCTTTGTGCCTGATTATTTAAGATCTCTTCACTTACCTAGAGTTGTCATCCTCTATTGACACGGAAAATGATGGAGTCGGGGCAATGGAATGAGTGGTCGGAACATGAACCAGCGGCGATGATGAAGAACCAAATTCCCTGGAAGGCCTCGGTCCGCTCAGCTGCTTCATTGCGCTACCCGGAACTCCGAGGCTGGAGGGACCTGTACAGAGTAATGTCAAAACAAATTTATCGCAGAATGACAGTACACCCGATGCAAAAAATCATTTCTTTGCCTGCCACATTTACCACAATGTCAGGCAGGGATACTTACCACTACAATGACCAGAAACAGAGATAAGATGTACAGTAAAAGCTCTTTAATACGAAATTCAGGGGACCGAAATTCAACAAAAAAATTGGAATTTCGAATTAGGGAAGTAGAATTAGAAGGAAGTTTTTAAACCATCAACACACATTCTAAACATTTCCAAGTGTACAAACAAATGCATTTTTTAATATGTATTTTTAAACACATTTATTTGGCCAATATTGCATTCATTTTTGTCAGTTGTTTCAATAAAATTAAAATAATTTACTTTGATATGTGATCTTGAGACATCAATTCAATTTTAAAACAGAAAAAATGAAAACAGCAAATATTGTACATCACTTCACTGCGCTTTTCAATTTTGGCGCGATTTTTTAGAATTGTTGAAACAGTCGAATTGGCGATACCATATTTTACGCAATCTTGCCCTTATTTCTCAATTTTTCTGTCCACGCCTTTAATCAAATCCATTTTCATAGAAATAGTTAAAGTTTTGTATGCGCTGCGAACTGACGCCATTTTAATTTGAAACGAAACACTAGTTAAAATAAAATGCGAAAATAACTAAAATGTAACACGTGAACGTAATAAAATGTCTAATATTCTTCACACTTATCAAATAACAAAAAATATATTAAAATCGTAAATGAAGAGACTAAAATATCGAAAGTTTTCACGGAAATCACAGATAAAAGCACAAAAAAAAGTCAATGACATAATGTTTTCACGCGATATATTTTCAATCTTAATAAAACACAAAGATGTAACAATTTAAAACTCCAAAACTGGCGACAAAACTTCAACCAATTTCGTCTTTTGGCGGGATATCATAAAACAGCAGTCATAAGGGTACGCGCGCACTAGCGTTTTTTCGCCGCGCGGCGAAAAAACCTGCGACATTTTGACGCGCGGCGAAAACAGCAGGCACGCGCACTACGGCATAATGCCGCTGATCATTTACGGGCAGTTCTTTAAAATATTTGGTGAACTTAACGAAAAATTCTTCCAATATTATCGAATGAATAAAGAATGTTTTTATGAACTTTTAAAACTAGTTGGACCTTCTATCACATATAAAAATACTCCATTCAGAAATGTTTAATGTTTCTATCACTATATTCTTTTGAAGTGATATCATACAATGGTGGTCTTCTTTCAACTTTCGTAATTAGCATTTCAATATTAAAATCTTCATCTAGATCAGCAGAATTATTGCTTGTAGCCCATTCTTCTTTCACATAAAATATATGGTACGGCGAAACAGCGCGTAGCGCGCGCAGTCATGACTTTAAAAAGATGCGTTTTTTGCCGCTGACCGCCGCGCCGCAAGAGAGTTGTAACATTTCACTGATTTTTCGCCGCCGCGTTATTTTGCCGCTAAGTGCGCGCACTACGATTCAAAAGCCTTTGTTACAACACTGCGGTGCGACATTATGCCGCAGCGTTTTTTCACCGCGCGGCGAAAAAACGCTAGTGCGCGCGTACCCTTAAACAGCCTTACCCTGTGCGCGCGGCCACCGGCCAGTTGGGGATGTTTTATGACTTTTATTACTGTCATATAGATGATCAAAGGCCTGTGAGCGGTCATTTCCGTCAGCACAGGTATAAAAACACTAGCAAATGGTGAGAAAATGTTAACATTTACACAAATGACTTTTGTGTCAAATTTCATAATTTTGTCTGAAATTTTTTTCGTATTTGGAATTAGCCATTTTTTCGAATTATAGGAAGCATTTTGTATGAAAATTCATTTGAGGGGGGATAAAATATCATTAAATTTTTCGAATTATACCGAATTTCGAATTATAGTTGTTTATATTAACGAGCTTTTACTGTATATATAATTGTTTAAAAATACCTCAAGCTACATGAACGATGATGGACGGAATCGCCACCACCGCACGCGGGTCGGAATTTAGGAAAGAAATATTTTTCTTCCCAATTTCCGCCAATAATGATTGATCCCCTGACACGCGAAATACTCTAGGCCAAAGCTAACTACGTCCAGAGATGACAAATTGTACTTACGGCTTTTTTTAGTGTGTCGAGTGCAGATTCAATCTCCAATTCTCCCGGCTTCGTCGAATGCGGAACAGATCGATCTGTCTATTCCGAAAGGCTTTTATGAAATAAAGCGTCTTCGTCGGATTCGGATACCACACTAAAGGAATGTCAATTCTTAGTAGAAAAGACACTGGCGCACACGCTCGTGTAGAATACGTCGGGCATCAGTTTGGACCAATCAAAATCATTTCGCGGCCAGCTGCCCGGCGGTCACGAAACACTATTTGTTAAAACTAGCTTTGTAAAATTTTTACTAGGAATAAATATTTTTATGTACCATTAAATATTAATATTAAAAAATGGTATTAATAATCTGTAAATAATTAAGTATATCAACAATGTAAATAAATGGGGGGCATCATAAGTCAAGAATATGCGCCTTAAATAGATTTTTTCAAGGATAAATATTACAAGTATAGTTGAGTGTCTTGATTTCAAAAATGAAATCAAATTGATTCGGTCGCAAGTACAGGTCTTTTCGTATAAGCTTGCTATTGAGTTAACAAAGACCTATATTAAAAAAAAAATACTAGCCAAAAATTATTTCCAATTACTGGGGTTTTGGAATTATCGGGGTTAATCTACTATGATATTAACATTTTGGGACCTGTGCGACCTAAATTGAAAAATTTCAAAATATGAAAGGTGTTAAAAATGTCCTTAGGTTTTCACGGCCGGTCAGAATCTTCTGTGTATAGTTTTCTGGGATATTCTGCCGTGTAGATGTGACCTCTCTGACCAACGTTTCGGATCCCATTGCAGGGTCCATCATCAGGGCTGATGTCAGCCCTGATGATGGACCCTGCAATGGGATCCGAAACGTTGGCCAGAGAGGTCACATATACACGGCAGAATATCCCAGAAAACTATAAACATGAAAGGTGTTAATGAAAAAAATACCCGAAGAGGATATACTTGAGTTGTTTTAAGTAAGTCAAGTGATAAGTGTACTCGGGGTGTGATATGTTAAATGTTAGTAACGATACTACTGTACAACATTAAATGGTTAGTAAAGAATGTAACTCACATTTCATCCTACCTGATATGAGAGGGGCGCAGCCGCCGGCGGTCGCAAACGTGTTGGTGCGTCGCTTTCTCGCCAGATGCGGCGACACGTCGTCCGAGTCGGTCTGGGAGGATTCGGGAGTGGAGTGCGGTGGGCGGCCCCCCACCAAGAACTGGAAAGAAACAAGTTGTATAATTTGGAATCATTAGATTCTGGATCCATTGCAACGCTACATTTGCCCTATAAAAAGGGATCGAACGGCTACTGTCAGAGTTTAATGCCATAGCAATTCACTGTGTGTAGTGCGGCGCGTGCGCGACCATGTGACTGATATTCGGCGCGAGTACCTACCGATGCGTGAGAAGTTTTCTAGTGCGGACCTGAGCGATTTAAGTAACGTGCGTCAGTTAACGTTAAGTAGTAGAAGTACGAGTTATTCAAGAGTGACAATTGGTGAGAACTACTAATTAGATAAATAGTGTGTGAAATATTTTTGAAACATTTAGAGTGAATTTAAGAACAGCACTCCGATTAAATTTGTGTCCAGTGATTTTGAATATTAAATAAAAGTTTAATTAGTTTTTAGTGTTCGATGTGGTGGTGGTGGAGGCAAGAGAGTCATGTCGATCGAAAAATCGGAGCTGCGACCGGGGTTCTACATTATCTTTATTATAGTGCAGTGATAAGAAAATCCGAGCTAAGTGTAGAGACAAAACTGACTGTTTTCAAATCTGTATACAGGGCCCACCCTAATAAACATGCATCCAATTTAGACCCTAATGGAGAGGGCGAGAGCAAGGATCCAGGCTCCTGAGATGAGCTTTCCAAAGTAGCGGGAGTCACACTAGTGGACAGGGTGACAAGCACTGACATAAGGCAAAACAAAATGCGTCTTGACCGGTTAACAGATACGGAAGCAGCACAAGACAGGGGAATATGGAAGCACTCTGTCGAGTCTTTGGGCCCCGACCCCACTAAGACGAGGTGACGAAGACGATGATGATGAAAAAAAATGCCAACTATGTACTTGGTTTTTCTTTCGGACAGCCGAAGGATCTCGATAGTATTGACTCACCGGACACTTGTGGTGGTGAGCGGACGGCGGAGTCGCCGGCGCAACTGGTCCACCCACAGTCGGCGGCTCGCCCTGACTGTCCGGAGTGCCGGGACAGCTCTCCATGCTTCCGCCCATGGCCTGCAAAGTAACAGTAGGTCTAAGTAAGGTTCAGCCATGAATGGGATTATTCCTCCTCCCTGAAGGAACATTCAATAAAAAGTGGTTGTAAACAAAATGTTCATGACCTGTATTAGCTGTTTACACAATGCAACGTTCACCAATTCCGCCATAAGAACATCCACACATTATCAAATTTTTGAACGTTGTATGTATGTTCTTTATCTGTCTTCTCGTATATATGTTCTTTGACTAAAAAGCTCAAATACACGCAATGATCCTTGGAGAGATCCATAAGAGATGGAATAAGAAATTATGAAATTAAGCGCAGAACCAGAGTAGTGGATATCACGGATCGTGTAGCAAAATTAGAATGACAATGGAAGGGCTTGTTGGCGTCGAAGGACCTCAAAAGAGATGGGCCGACGATAAAGCCGCTATGGGGGAAGAAATGGCTACAAGTAAACAACAGAGAAGGATGGAAAGGTATGGAAGAGACTTATATCCAGCAGTGTAGACGAAGGCTGAAGAAGAAGATCGGTCTTCTTTCAAACATTTGAAGTGACTATCCTATAGCCATCTATGGTAATTAGTAATTCCCATGACATAATATACATAGATATCGCTGCCGGTAATGATACCTCCAAATATATATTTTAAAATTAGGTAACTGTGCTCTTAGAACATACATTTAAAAATATTGTTAAAAATGTTTTCTCTCTATTAATGCTGTTACATGTTCACATGTGACATAAAAAGCATTTAGGAGTAGACAGGCCTCTGCTTCTATGGATAAAAGCATGCTATGAACAATTAATTTTAAAGAATATTGTGTGTTACCTTTCCATCCCCAAAGCTCAGATCAGTCGTAGAGTTGGATTGGAACTTGCGGTACTGCGGCGACATGGAGCTGAATGTCCCGAATAAGACAGGACTGTCGTCGCCCGTATCGCAGTCGGTGTCTGCCTCGCTGTGGTTGTAGCGGTCGCAGCGGCCTGGAACAGAAATTCACAATTAAATAAAGGGTCTAATAAATATATGTGAATAACATTCAAGAAATCACGAGCTGTACGATAAGTACCTGTGTTAGGGAAGGAAACGCATTCAATTTTTGAAATTGTACTACTTTAGGGGCCGTTTAGGTGAAATTTTAGTTATGCGACAAAATGCGCGCGCATTTTATGTTATTTTCTATTTGCTTATATATTTTCATAATATTATCACGAGATGACAGAATCGGAGGGAATGACGCACTATCAGAATCTCTCGAACGATCCGCACAAATCTGGAATTGACGGGGCTATTCTCATAAATTCTGAAAACATTGAGAAAGCGCCATTTATCTATAAAAAGAGATTGACCGGCTACTACTCATCAGTTGTGTCAGATTTGACAGCGGGCTAATGCCATGGAAATTCAGACAAGCGAAATCGTGTGGGGTGTGTTGCCAGCTTGTGTGCGATTCCTGCTGTAGTAAATGAAGAAAGTACCTACCAACGAGCGAGAAGTTACCTAGTGTGAACCTGAGTCATTTAAGTAATGTGTAACAGTCTATGAGAGACAAGATATTCAGGAGTGATAAATAATGTGAATAAGGAAATTAGATAAAAAGTGCAGTGAAGATTCTAGAAACATTTAGTGAGAATTTAAGAACAGTTCCTGTCCAGCTATGTCCCAACGTAAGGTA